>PVJO010019897.1:0-33242 GCA_004026905.1 Hystrix cristata
GGACTAAAAGGATAGCATCTGGAGTGTAGCAATGTCAAAAGGAACTCAGTAGTTTTTGCTATTTAGGAATATGGATACAAGGCTAAGATACTACATAACTCAGTTTATTTTTTCATGTGTGCTGGTGGCCACAACATAACAAGAACCAAAACACCAAAAGAATTTTAAAGTAGCATTTAGATAAAGAAAATCATAAATCCAAATCTTCTGCATACCGTGTTATACGCTACAGTCCAATTTAGTGTGCTTTACTGTGCAGTGTGCCTTCAGCACTTCTGTACGTTGGTAAACATGAAGAGCATGGAAAAGGTTAAATGCCTGGGTTCAAATGGTAAGATCTAATCTGGACTTTCTGTATATTGTAATGTTAAACGAAAAAGGAAACTCCCCTTTTGTGTTACAGTCATGCAGTCTTACGTTATGATGAAGTGTTGAATAATTTGTCCTCAGGAAAAAAATTTCAGTGAACATTTATATAGGAAGCACTTTTCTTACACCTTAGAATTGGACATAACGATTTTCATGACCTTGCCCTGCCTCTCCACCCAGCACCCACCTCTTAGCACACATTCATTCATTAGTCTTATGGCTTCCAACCCCATGTTCCATTGAAAGAGTGCTTGATAATAAGTCCTTAAGTGGATCTCATTCATTCTTCACCTTGATATCCTCTCGGCAGCAATCAGTGCTATTTTGTAGCCTTCCTCCTTCAAATACTGTCTTCTGCTCAAGTGAATAACACTCTTGGTTTCTCTTTTATTTCACTGTCACATCCTATTTGTTTCTTTGCAAGCTTTACCTAGCAATTAAATGTTAGAATTTCTCAGTGCTGAGTCTGAGGCCACTTCTTCTTTCTTCTAAACATTTCATATCAAAAAGATTCTTTGAGATTATGCTTCAATTATTATACTTTTGAAAATAACTTAAAGTTTATTTTTCCAGTCTACACAATTTATCTGAACTATAAATCCAATTGTCTAGCTGATATATGTTCTTGGATGCTCTGCCTGAACCTCGAATATCTGTCCCTTAATTTAGCACATCACGTCACTTTCTCTCAAACGTGGTCTTCAGAGAATATGCCCTATTCTAGTCACATCACAAGCCAGAAGCCTCGAGTCGTCCTTGACCTTTCATTCTCTCTCACTCTGTTGACCCAATTTATTTCCCAGTGAGGTGGATTTTAAACTGCTGCATTTATGATGTTGTAGCACAAGGATATAGCAGCCAAGAATATTGTATGACAAAGATGCTAATCAAAGAACTTTTTATCTTCAATTGTTCATGGTCAGTGGCTTTAAATATATCCAGTAATGATTAATGAAAGTACGCAATTTTGTTAAAATTGCAGTTATTGCCAGAAAATCCAGACATGGCATGGGTAAAAAGGGCTCAAGTATTATCTCCTTTGGGAGCCATTAGTCTTACCTGCAGGACGGCTTGAGTGTATTCACCTCTTATTACATGTGCTACCTTTCATCAGTGCTAATACCATATCTCCATAACTGGTACCCTCGCTTCTATTCAAGTCCCTGTCTAAACAGTTCCCTGAACTGCTATACGGTTACTCAAATATAATCATATCACCTTCTCATACAAAGAGTTGAAAGACATGTTTTGGTGGTTTCTCATCACTCTTAAATTTACAAATAAAACTCTTTATCATGTATTACAGGGCTATATTATTTGCTTTTTTCATTTCTTAAACTGGCTCATATTTACAGTACACAATGTTTACATTTTTGTGGGGAATTGGTCAATGTACATAATACATCTTAATTCCTTTTTTTCATGCCCTCTCCCTTCCTTCTCTTCCTCCATCCACCTGTTGATTCCCCTCTTTTTTACATGTTTGCAATGCATAATGTTCACACATAATTTTGGAGTTTTTGCATGTATGTAACACATCTTAATTCCCTTTTCGTCCCCTTTCTTTCATCTCCCTCCTCCAACCCTCCTTCTCTTGATCCCCTTAACCTTTCAGGAAGATTTACTTCCCTGCTTCCTATTATCTATGTTTTATTTATATTTGGGGTTTTCATATGACAGAAACTATGTCATATTGAAATCTGCATGTCTAAATTATTTCACTTAACGTTATGGTCTCAAGGTGCATCCACATTCCTACAAATTACTGAAGTTTATCTTTATGGAAAAGTAGTATTCCTGTGTGTAAACACCACATTTTCTTTATCCATTCACCTGCTGGTTGACATAATAAGCTGCTTCCAAGATTTAACTATTATGAATTGTGCTACTATAAACATGGATCTGCATGTATCATTGTAATATGATGTCTTTAATTCTTTCAGGAAGATATCTAGAGGAGGAATAGCTCAAATAAAATTTCTGTTTTAGGTTTTTGAGGAATCTTCATACTGATTTCAAAAGTGATGGATCTTTTATAATATTTATCATGTCTACTTCTCCAGCTTTAGATGCTGAGGTACACAATTTATTTTCTCCAACTTTGAGACACTAGCTTTCTGTACAGACTTTGTATTTACCATATTATCTCCCAACATGGGTCATTCATACAAACTGTTTCTCCCACTTTGTTTTTCCTTTCCCTCTTTACTTATCATCTGTCAGCTCCTAAAGATGTTGATTCGTATGTCACCTCTTCAGAAAAACCTTAGCTACCTTTCTTTAAGCCTCATCATTTGTCATAATTTCTCTTCACATTTTGAGCCTCTCCTTCTTAGTACTTGTCACAGTTAAAATTTCATATTCATTTACCAAATGACTTTTACTAGTTATGGTAAGCTCTGTAATTACAAAGAGAATTCTTTCCCTTTTAAACCACCAGACTCAAGAACAATGAATGAAACTAATAAATTATCAGTAATCATTTAAAAAATTAAGTACTTGCATGGGTGAATTCATCAGCTTAAATACATAAATGAACAATATCTTCATGAAAACACAGTCCCTTTCATATGCTGGTTTCACATTTTTATCTCATTTAAAAATTGCAACACACAACAAACTAAGGTGACAATAGTAGCTTTATTATCATTTTAAAATTGAGGAAACTTCCTGAGCAACTGGGGTTTTGTTCATAAAGTCCTTGCCTACACCTATGTCTTCAAGAGTTCTACATAATCTATCTTCCACAAAAAATATCACAAAGAATCAACAACTGAGACCTGATCTTATTTAAAAAGCTTTTGCACAGTGAAAGAATCTACCAACAGAACGAAAAAAAAACCCACAGAGTGGGAAAAAATTTTCGCCATCTATTCCTCTGACAAAGGACTAACATCTCAAATATATAAAGAACTTAAAAAAAAATCAGAACCTCCTCTCAAATTTAAAGATCCAGTCCAAAAGTGGGCAACTGAAATGAATAGACACTTCTCAGATGAAGAAGTAGAAACAGCAGATAGACATATGAAAAAATGTCCAATAGCACTGGTCATTCGAGAGACACAAATTAAAACAACCCTGAGATTTCACCTCACTCCACAAAGAATGGCTATTATCAACAAATCACCCAATAGCAAATGCTGGAGGGGCTGAGGAGAAAAAGGAACCCTTCTCCACTGTTGATGGGAATGTAGTCTGGCGCAACTGCTATGAAAATTAGTGTGGAGATTCCTCAGGGAACTAGGACTAGAGATTCCATTTGACCCAGCTATTCCACTTCTTGGTATCTTCCCAAAAGAATTAAAATCATTATGCTGCAGGGATATATGCACACCCATGTTTATAGCAGCACAGTTTGTAATAGCTAAGTCGTGGAAGCAGCCCAAATGCCCATCAACAGCAGAATGGATTAAGAAAATGTGGTATTTTTATACAACGGAGTACTACTCTGCCATAAAGAATGATAAGTTTGAGATATTCCTAGGTAAATGGATGCATCTCGAGACCATATTTTTAAGTGAAATAAATCAGACACACATGTTTAAATACCACATTTTTTCTCTGGTGTGAGAAACTGAAAGTCTAAATAAAGACTAAAATATATTCTATTGGTAAAGGGAAGAAAATGTCCAAATGGGAAAGGAAATGAGAGGTGGAAAGGAACAGAGGGACAAGAGAAATAAGAAATGGAAGCAAAAAATGGAAACAAAGCTTTTGTAAATGGGGAGGGAGGAGGGGAGGAAGAGCAGGGAGAGGAATAGGAAAAAAAGAAGCAACAAAATATACCATGTGCAGCTACAAATCCCCTATGATGAATGTTATCACTATGTACATCTAAAATGTACCATTAAAATAAAAGTTTTTTAAAAAATTGAGGAAACTGAAGCCCCAATAAATTATGATATAGCCTTTAATCACATCATTAAGAAGAATGAATTTAGGGGGTTGGGGATTTAACTCAGTAGCAAAGCGCTTATCTAGCAAGCACAAGACCTTGAGTTTGATCCCCAGCATCCCCCTCCCCTCAAAAAAAGGAATAAAAAGAAGTAAGAATTTCAAGATTAAAACTCAGATCTATCTGGTTTCACAGTGCTGGAGTATCACCCTTACACTGTCCTGGACAAGCAGTAAGCAGTGACAGGCACAGAGTTATGGTTAGTTTGTACCTGTACATGATGGATCTTGGTTTTCCCCACCTCTTCCTCATCCCTCCCTTCTGCTTCCCCCCTTCTCTATTCAGAGCAAATTTATTTATATTTTTCCATTTTTTGCCTTTCCCCTTTCTTTCCTTTTTCCTTATTTTCCCCCCTTTTCCCTTTCTAGTTCTCCTCTCTTTTGAATAATATCTTCCTTTTATATAATATCTATTACAACTCTTTGTCTTATTTACCCTTATGGTTTCTCATATCAGAGAAACAATTCAGTGTGTACTCATGAGTGTCTGATTTATTTCACTTAAGAGTGTCTTCTCAAGGTGCATCCATTTACCCACAAATGTCTCTAGCTTATCCTTTCTATGGCAGAGTAGTGCTCCATTGTGTAGAAAAACCACATTTTCTTTAGCCATTCGTTGGTTGTTGGACATTTAGGTTGTTTCCAAGACTTAGCTATTACAAATTGTGTTGCTATGAACATGGTGGTGCGTATATCACTGTGATATGATGATTTTAATTCTTCTGGGAAGATCCCCAGTAGGGGAATAGCTGGATCAAATGGAACCTCCAATTGTAGTTTTTTGAGGAATTTCCCTACTGATCTACACAGTGGCTTGACCAATCTGCATTCCCACCAACAGTGGAGGACGGTTCCGTTTTCCCCACAGTCCCACCAGCATTTGTTATTGGTTGATTTTTTGACAATCACTGTTCTTTGAGGAGTGAGATGGAACCTTAACATTGTTTTGATTTGCATCTCTCAAATGACTACTGATGTTGAACACTTTTTCATGTATTTATGTGCCATTTTTATTTCTTCATCTGAGAAATATATATTCATTTCAGATGCCCATTTTTGGATTGGGTCTTTAAATTTGGGAAGTTTGATTTTTTTGAGATTTTCTATAGTCTAGATGTTAAACCTCTGTCTGAGGGACAGCTGGCAAATATTTTTTCCCTCTCTGTGCATTTTTGCCCTGCTCTATTGGTGATTACTTTGCTGTGCAAAAGGCTTTTAATAGGGTATGGTCACAAGCACTGATTCTTGGTATTATTTCCCATGCTGTCTGGATTCTGTTCATAAATATTTTTTCCTACCCCTGTGTCTTTGAGAGTTCTTCCTATTCTATTCTCTAGTAGACATAGTGTTTCCGTTTTAATATTTAAATATTTGACCCACTTCGATTTTAGTTTAGTACATGGTGAGAGACATGTATCTAGTTTTAGAATTCGGCATGTGGCAAGACTATTTTTCCAGCACCATTTTTTAAAAAGGCCATCTTTCTTCCAGTGAGGGTGTTTGGCTCCTTTGTCAAAGATGAGGTGTTTGAGTGTGTTTGAAGGTGTTTCTGCATCTTCCAATCTGTTCCGTTGATCCTCGAGTCTGTCTTTTTGCCAGTATCTTTTTTTCTTTTCTTTTCTTTCTTTCTTTCTTTTTTTTTTGTTTAATTACCTCACTTGGAGGGAAATACACAGCCTTGAGAATGGCATCCTTTCCCTGTTTGTACAGAGTCAAATTTTGTACCAGAGAATGTAAAAGAATGCACTGGGTTGTTTTATGACCCAGTTAGAATAATGTCTGGTGCCATGACTGTAAATTAATTAAATTAATGACTAGTGCGCACTCTACAGAAAGAGATCTCTTCTTTCCCCAGTCAGGCAGTGTGGAAAATACAAACTGAACAAGGAACAAGAGCAAAGTCACAATATTTAGTATAAGGTTTGCCTCTATGGTTTTAAAAGAAATACATTCTGGCTTAGAGTCCCTTAGATGTCATTAATATTTTAATAGTTGCAAATGTAAATGTTCTTTAGTGGAGGGATTGTTAAATATAAGCAAAGTGACATTTTGCTCAATCCTAATTTGACGTTTTCAGTACTTTAGAATAATTTGCTCTGCATAGTCAGTGGAATAGTAATTGCCATAGGAATGAAAGCATTGTATCTACTAAAGAGCAAAAATTGATGGTGTATGAGTTCAACATATTTTTACAACAGCACAAGTAATCGTGCTTAGTGGAATGCAAAGCCTATTGAGTAATGAATACTCTATTTGGGTGAACGCCAACTAGAGATTTCAGTAACTGACTGACAGCTGCATTGTAGCATTCCACTGGACACAATAAAAGATTTCCTGGGTAAAACTTTGTACTTGTCTTAAAAGTATGCAAAAACAGTGTTCATTTTTTCTATCTAGATTTGGGGGAGAGAATTGTTCACAATTTCAACAAATTTCTCACAGATATCTGTGATCCAACAACAAGTATAAGACCGCTTGGAGATTTTCTTTCTTCACATCAAACCTCCTTAACTCTGTACACTTACAGAATAAAGTGAGAGATTTAAGCAAATATCAATGTCTAGAAAGCTAAGAATGAAGGGAAAACTATGTCCACTCAGGGCTAAATGACCTGGCAAGGCCAGAATATTGGTTGGGCTTTGAAACAATAGGCCAATTTTTTCACCACCCTGTCCTCCTTGCTCACTTCCACACATAAATATAGAAGAAACTCAAACATGTAGGTCATGCAGAATTTGTGCTCAGCAAGGTATTAACATAATGCCAGACAAGAAGTATAAGTAGTGATCCCAGTTCTTGATTCTGCTCTTAAGGCTCATTCCTTCTCCAGTTCACTTTCCTTTTATTTCTCTGATGAGCTAAGCTTGTTTTCATCTTAACTCTTGGTTTTCCCACTAGCTGGAACAATTTATCCTTAGATTTGAAAATTGTGGTTGTAAAAAAAAAAAAAGGGAATGCCTTTCTACTCATTTTTATCAAAAAAACCAACCTCTATCCGTTAGTTCTTCGGATACTTCAATCATCCTCATGTATTCAAAGTAACTGTAACTGAGATGACCTTACCAAGACTCTATGCTAGAAGGTCTTATGGTATTTGAGATGTGATTTTGATTGTGGAAAGACAGATGAGGCAGTTGAATGTGGAATAAATTCTATGTGAAAATGCTGCAGATCTGCTAAAACTAGTACATGAAATAGTATTACAATCTGTGAGACTAGAAATTATTTGGTACCACAGTTGTCTACTTATCAGAAAAGCAAAACCGGGTGTAAGTAATGATGGATCACTGAAAGTATGAAGAACGTGAAACACAATTCCCAGGAAGAACTATTTGCTTGTTACTTATAGGAGTGTTTGTTCCAACTAAATTTAAGACAGAACTTAATCTGCAGGTAACTATTGAACGTAATCATCTCAGTTTTGTACAAGATAATGGTCACTAATTAGCTGACATAAAATTCACAGTTGATATACAAACATGCATGCACTTGTTCACTCATGCATTCAATAATAATTTATTGCTATCTGCTACAAATTGTGAATAGTATATTGTTTTAATTCAAGTAAGTTTAAAAATGTGAAAGTACCATTTATGGATGATCACTGTACTGTGAAGGATACAATAGATGTTTGTATTAAATACTATTGTTATCAATGGTTATAATGCTCCTCAACTTTCTATGCTCAAGAAGACAAGTTAGCAATCAGTAAGGAGGAGACTACTACAACTTGACTTCAGAAGCATATTTGAAATCAATCCTACTACATGTGGGAGCCAAAGATGTAATATCAAACTAGGTTGATGAGGCTCTACAAGTAGTAACTAACAAAAGGGACCCATCAAAGTGGATCATTACTGGTGAGAAAGATGAGATTTCACTAAATTAAGTGATTAAGGGTATAACAAGATGTGAGAACAAGATTTTCTATTTTGTCTCACGTTTCCATACTGGAGATTTTGAATCTTTAAAATACTACTTACTTCTTCTACATAAAACTAGATTTTCAAAGACAATTTTTGGGCAGTCGAATTCAGAAAAGCTATAGTGATAACTAAAATAAGTAATTATCAATGCTAAATGAATTAGAACTTTGTTCTGGGGGACCTAAAATGACCAACTTAATACAATATTCTAGTCTGCTTCCTATCTGTCAATTATTGCTAATTTCCCATTTAAAAAATAACCTTTGATTATTTCTTGTGAGCATCAAAAAATCGAATACTAATATTGGATTACAAGGACTGTCTTTTTGTGTTAATGCTTCTTCCCTATCGCCCCAAACAAATGAATTACTAGAATTGTCCTGGTGACATATTCTTATCATATATTCTTAACATCAGCAATAATACCATGCCACAAAATTTATTTTTGAAGACCTGGCTAAAATACTACATATATCAGGGAGGTGCAAATTTTGTTGTAATATACTTTCTGGTTATACTATCACACTCTAAATGTTACTGTAACATTTGATAAAACTTTATAATAATAGCTCATTTTTTTAAGTTTTTTCCTCAAACTATATAGCTTCATTTCTTCTTTGCTTATTTAATGGATGGAGAGAAAGGCTTTTGAATGCTCATTTCCACCCACAAAGGAGTTTATGTTTAGCATCTCCTGGTTACCATATTTCTTACAGCTGGCCATGCTCTTTTATTTCTTTGACACACAAAGCATGTCCTACCTTTTTTGTTGTTGTTGTTGTTCTAGGGCTTGAACTCAGGGCCTTGTGCTTGCAAAGCAAGCACTGTAACCACTGAGCTAAAATCCCCAGCCCAGAATGTCCTAATTTTATGAACTTTTTATTTTCACTCTTACTGAAACTATTTGTCTATGGATTGTACAAGTATGGTTTTACAACAACAAGAAAATATATTAAGCCAGGCAGTCTCTGTCTCCACGCCACTCTCCAAACACCCACTGCTGATAACTAAATGACCCAGTGTCCACTTCCTCCTTATTCTACTTGTTCTTCCAGTCCCTAACATGTAGTAAGATGGTGGAAGCTATTGATTTGATTGCTCTTTTTTATTGTTGTTGTTGCCCTCCACCCCCATTTTAAAAGTTACTTCTAGTCTATAAAGTGGAGATGCCTTTCCCTAGAACATTACAAAAATGAGACACTGGTTAGTGCTTACAAAGCAGTTTGGGCAGAGAATGGGCAGGAGTCAAGAATTTATCTGATATCTAAATGAATACCCGATTGTACTCTTTTTTCTTTAAATGCCATTCCTTTCTTCTAGTGTCTAAAATACTTACTCTAAATATTTTCCCAAAGGAAAAGACATTAGAGCTATTTATGAAAGATGAGTAGGAGCTCACAGTGTGAAAACAGAGAGTTCACACGGGGAGGAAAGATAAGATCTTCATTATATCTTCTTGTCTCTATAAAGGACGGAAGGTTTGCGTGTCCCATTCTGAACCACCAAAGGTCTTAGAGAAAACTATACTAAGACATTTTACCTTGTCTCACTTTTCTCCCAAGTGGTCCATCTCCAAGGCAAGACTCCTGATTCTCAGATGGCAAGAAGAATATATGTACACTGTGCTGTCTAGTTTACCAGTATACTCCCAATGCCTACGTGAATGTTATAATAAATACTGCTGAAATGATTAAGATGTGTTATGCTCTTGTACCAATTACCCACCATGAATGTAATCATTTTTTTTTCTTTTTTTTATTAGTACATGTCTGCTGTATGTAATGTTTACAGTCCTTGTGTGGAGTTAGTAAGTGTACATAACACATCTCAATTTCCTTTTTCATCCCTTTTCCCTTTTCTCACTCCCTCCATCTCTTGGTCTCTTTACCATTTGAGAAAGATCTATTTTCCTACTTCCTGTTATCTTTTATTTTGCTCTTTAAATTTTTGTTTCATCATGTAAGAAAGACCACACAATATTAAAGCTTGTGTGTTTGATTTATTTCACTTAACATTATGGTTTCAAAGTGGATCCATTTTCTTACAAATGACTCAAGTTTATCTTTCTTTATAGCAGAGTAATCAGTATGTACTGCAAACATGTACTACTGAATATAAAAATTTAAAAGAAGTTTTTGAATGCATGAATAAAGAAATAAATACAGGAAGACTTATTATTATAGCTTTTAGTACTTCCAAGGAACTATATCTTTTTTCATTCACTTGAAATTAATAATTTATTCTATTTATAATATGACTAAGATTCAAGAACGTGTCTCCTGCTTGTGCTTCATGAAAGAAGAAAGACGACAGAGAGTAATTAACAGAATTGTTGACAGGGTCAGCTTGTGCGTTAAAAAATTAAATAATGACTTTGAAAGATCGGAATGAATGTTTAAAAGTTCGAATTTGATAACTAAGCTTGTCAGGCCACAGTGAAGGTCAGTGTGTCTTTGGGTGAGACCTACAGTATCACAAATAATTCAATAGATGATTGAGCAGTACACTTGGGCTTCCATTCATCATTGCTAAAATACATGAATGGCATAAATGTGATTGATTTATTTCTACAACTTTAGGTATTTCGAGTCATATTACATATTTTGTGATCAGGCAATTCATTTGGGAGGGGTGGTGCTGGGGGTGCCAGGGCCTTGCACTTGCTAGGCAAAGCAATTCACTTTTGAGTTTTGTTTATGTAAAAAGATATGCCCATGCAGCAATAAAGTCTTTTTGGTCGTCTAGTGCCCTTTTAGATTTTATAAAATAATATGTCATTGTTAAGTATTATTTTTTTCTGATGTGCAATGTTCTTATGATTTTAAATACATAGTATTCTTTTTTTTTTTTTTTTCTTGGTGCTGGGGATTGAACTCAGGGCCTTGTGCTTGCAAGGCAAGCACTCTAACCGCTAAGCTAAGTCTCCAGCCCCTTAAATACATAGTATTCAAATTTTCACAATGTTGTTGATTTAAATACTAATCTTGGCCAGAAATTCAATTAAAACCTATATAAGCCATATTTTTAACGAATGACTTTTTAAGCTTTCAAGTCACATTTATTTAATTTTAACAAAACATTTATGTTTGATGAATCACATATTCCAGATATCGTGTGATGAATCAAAGGAAATGAAAAGGGAAGTGAAGGTTGGATCTTACAATTTACTTTGGGTTTCAACATTGTATGACACTTCTAGCATCAAAGATAACTTCATCTGCAAAATGAAATGTTTGTGTTGGATGATTTCCATGTTCCCTTGCAGCTCTAACGTTCTGTGGCATTCTGTAGCATAAGTATTAATGTGAAGTGTCCTTTACTGTCTTCTACCAACTACAATTTTCATTAATGTCAAGGTGAAGGTTGTAGGGTAACACACCATTAACATATACCATCCCATGAGAAAACGTGCTGACTTTTATCAGGAAAAGTGCATAAATTTCACAAGTGGCGAGAAAACAGCACTAGTGAATACATGATAAATGCTATGAGAAGGGATACATTTTCTCTATGGAATATACAATATTGACTATCATGCCTTTTCAAATAGAACAGCATTATCAAAGTGTATTTGTCAGCTTTCCCGTTGCTAGGACATAATCTCCAAAATCCACAATTTAAAGGAGGTGGGGTTCAATTTGGATTTCAATTTCACAGAATTCAGTAGCTGGTCAATTGGCACCAAGGCAGAAATATCATGTTGAATGACATGGCAAGAACATAACTGCTTAGCTCTTGGGGTTAGGAATCAGAGCAGAAGAGTGCCAGAGAGGAAGAAATGAGAAACTGATACAGTTGCCAAAGGTATGCCTCCAAGACCCACCTAGAAACTCCCAGAAGCCTGCTTCACCAGTGCCTTGAACAGCTCCAAAACCACTCAGACTGACACAATCAAGCTCAGTCACCACACAATATAAATATCACTTCATAAAATGTCTAGCAACAACTTCTTGAAATTAAAAGACAACTATGTATACAAGAGAATTTAAGCCCTTTCCCTCTAAGATTGAATACTAAAGACAAACTTACGTTATTTAATATTCAGCAATCACTCAGCTATTTCGTTAGCACCATTCTCATCCCTTTGTTCCACATACTGTGCAAAAAGCTTCTGCATAAGACCAGGTTTGTAATGTCGTGAAATACCATATCCTAGTTCACAAGGAGAAAGAAAATATCCTCTTAATATGGAACATGCTAGTGGAGGGTTGAAGGGGAAGGAGAGGAAGAGAGAAAAATATTTGTACGTGAATTCTTCTATTTCCTTCGTGAAATAGAAGAACTTGTCTGGTAAGTATAAGAAGGGTTGATGAAGAAATCAAGAGATTTGGGAAGGGCAGTACAAAATATAAAATGACCTCCTACTGAATTAGGTGAGGTATTGCCTAAGAACTTCATACTGCAGTCCTTAGAAATGCTTGGAATACATAAAATTGAAATGCAGAGGTGATGGATGTGTTGATTAATTTGATAGTCAAAATAATTACAGAATTAATGAGCATATCAAGTCATCATGTTGTATACCATGAATACATACAATTTTGTTTGCTAATTAAGCATTTTATAATTAAAATTACAAAAACCATAGAAAGTTTATAAAAAACATACTCTAAAAAATCTAGAAGTTAAAAGAAACAGTAAAGGCAAATCATATAAAATAGTCAAATAAATAGAGGTAGTAGACATTTAGCATCAGAAATGGTACAAATTATCTAAATCAAGCTTGACTTATTTTTACTAACTAGTACTCTTATTTTTTTCTACATATATTATTATATGTAGAAATTACGTATATTATTACAATGAATGTAATAATGATTACATTCACTGTAGTGGTTAGTACATGTACATAGCACATGTCAATTCCCTTCTCCCCCCCTTCTTCCACAACCCTTTTATTTTCCCAGCATGAGATTCATTTATTTATCTTATAAGACCTTATAAAGTTAAGTGTCATACATATAGATTGAAAACTAGACTAATAGGCCAAAGAATGTATAAAATATATAAGACAATTGTATGAAGTCAAAGTACACTTTTAAAGACAATGCACTGGTTTACAAAACCTTTTTTTCTTTCTCTTTTTTCTTATTATCTGTCATATATATATTTTTATTTTTTTTAGGTACGAGAAACCATACAATATTTAGGCTTGAGTGTCTGTATTGCTTCACTTAACATTATGATCTCAAGGAGTATCCAGTTTTTTACAGGTGATTCAAATTTATCATTCTTTTTGGCAGAGTAGTATAACAATGTGTATAAATTCCATGTTTTTTACCCATTCATCTGTTGATGGACACATAAACGGTTTCCAAGGTAGAGCTATTTTGAATTGCACTGCTATAAAACTGGGTATGCATACATTACTGTGGTGTGATGTCTTCAACTCATTTGGTAAGATACCTAGAAGGGGAAATGCTGGGTCAAATGGAATTTCTGCTTTTAGTTTTTTTAGGAATCTCCATACAGATTTCTGAATGGTTGTATCAGTTTAAAAGTCCCACCAACAATGGAGAAGGGTTCTTTTCTCCCCCACAACCTTGCCAGCATTTCTTATTACTTGATTTCTTGACGATACTCATTCTTTCTGTAGTGAGATGAACTCTCAATGCTGTTTTAATCTGTGTTTCTCAAGTGGCCAGCTAGGTTGAACATTTTTTTTTTCATGTAGTTATTGGCCATTTGTACTCCTTCATCTGAGATTGTCTATGCATTTCAGATGCCCAGTTTTGATTCCATATCTAAATTTGGGTGGTCCAATTTTTTGAGTTCTTTATATAGTCTAGATATTATTCCTTTGTCTGAAGAATAGCTGACAAACATTATTTCCTATTCTGTAGGTTGTCTCTTCACTCTGTTAATGGTTTTTCTTCCCTGTGCAGAAACTTTTTAATTAGATGTGATCCTATTTGTTGATTCTTTATATTATTTCTTGTGCACCTGGGGTTTTGTTCAGAAAGCCTTTGCCTATACCTGTGTCTTCAAGAATTTTACCTATTTTGTCTTCCAGCAGATTGTTTTTGTTCTAATATTTACATCTTTGACTCATTTTGATTTTAGCATAGTGCATGGTGAGAGATATGGGTCTAGATTCAATCTTTGGCATGTGCATAGCCAGTTTTTCCAGCATTACTTGTTAATGAGGGTGTCTTTCCTCCAGCAAAGTAGCAGTAGTGGCAGTATCCCCTACAGTGAAGTGATTTTGTTCCATTTATCCATGAATCTGTTTTTACTGTTTTTCCTAATACCATCATGTTTTCATCATTGTAGCTTTGTATAACAACTTGAAGTGCGGGATTGTTATGCTCCTTGGTATTACATGGATTTAATGCAATCCCAATAAAAATACTAACAACATTCTTTACAGAACTGGAGAAAGCAAGCTTAAACTCCATATGGAGCCAGAAGTGACCTAGAATAGCTGAAGAATTCTACGTCTAGTTTGAAAACTTGTAATGAAATGCATTAGTTTCAATGAACTTTATGCAGTTTCATTCATTCAATATTCTATCATATATCTATTTCCTTGTGTAGGATCCATACTGGATAGCAACCAGTAACAAAATTTCATCCTTGACAGTTTGTGTCATCACTTCAAAATGAACAATAAAAAAAGAAAGCAGACTTTAATAGCACAGCAAGGATTTTATGATGTTTTCACTCCGATACTAGGATTCTGATTTTCACTTTGCTTTGTACCTTATGGAGCTCAACCAAGCCTAAAAATTCCATTAGTTTCAAAAAGACCTCATACTCGCATCAGCTTCTCAGCTTCTCAGAGGTCCAGAACAACAGCAATAAATAAATGAACAAATGAGTAAGTGAATAAATAAATAGAACAAAAGAAATACAAATCTTCTTACTGCAATATGGATTCTTTAATTTTATGGATAATTTGTTCTTCTTTTTAGTCTTAGAGATTACTGTGCTTATTATTTAAGTGTTGCATGTACATGTATTGAATTTGCTACATGTAGCAGAAACAGCAAAATGTAGATAGGACAGAAAAACATTAGCTAATGTATCCGTAAAGATGTCTGGTAAAATTGTCAAAACTTAATGATCCCTGTGAAAAATAAGTTTGTCACAATGGCAACAAATCAATTGTAATTAGTTTTCTATGAGAAGAAAGGCATATTTAAACAAATATTTTCACATCTTATTTCATAACTAAAAACACTGAGTTATGCAAATAAATGATGTTGTACTAGAATTGGAGCTGTGCATTGTAGTAATAACCTATTGACAGCAAAAGACTGTTTATATTGCTGAGAATGCTACTGTTTCAAAACTGGTGTACATCAATACTAAAGGCAGAGTTAAGTAACATATTTTCTTTCTTTCATCCTACATATTCTACCCACTTGCCCTGAACCTCATGTCATCAAACATGGATGAATATTGTTTATACCATGTCTCAGTTAATCTTGATTGGCATTTTGACTATGTTAAGAGATTCATGGAGAAATGATTGGATTAATGGGTGATATGATCGCCTTTGTTCATAGTTATTCAACTGGTAGGAAGTGGGACCCAGTTGAAGGAAGAGGGTCACTTGGTCTGTGCCTTCGGAGGCTGGATCTCTTCCCCTTTGCTCAGGCCATGATGAAATGAGCAGATTTCCTCCACCATGGTTGTCTCCAGGGAGCTTCTCCCATGAAGTCTGTGCCTTAGAACCAGTCAACAGTGGACTGAAACTTCTGAAATTATGAGCCAAAATTAATCCTCTCTTTCTTTAAATTTCTGGTGCCAAATATTTTGTGGTAGGAAAAGAATATCTGACTAATACATATCCCAGCAACAATTAATTTTAAGGACTGATGTTTTTTCTTGGATGTCTTCAAGTAGATTGGTAAAGGGAAATTAAGATAATTATAAGGATATGGAATGCATTTAAATTAACACTGAAAAGTCCTAATGATTAACAGAGTGCAAATTAAGAAATGACAAGTCAAGGATGAGTCCAGTGACATCCAATTGTTACTAAGAGACTAAACAAAATAATGTGTGGAAATTGCCTGTTAGAAACAAAAAAAAATAAATAAAATAAATAAATAAAGAGTTAAATTAGCTATTATTGTTACAATTTCAAAGAGAACCTTACCACAGAGTTATTATGGTATTGATTATGAACAAAATGGAAGCCTTTAATTCAAATACACACTTAGAGGGAAAAGAAGGAAAGGAAAAGGAAAAGAAAAGAAAGAGAGAAAAAAATGGAAAAATGTAAATAAAGCTGTAGTAAATAAGGAGAGGAAGAGGAGTTAAGAAGGAATCAAATCAAGATATATCATGTACAGGTACAAATTACCTATGGTGAATGTGATCGTCATGTATATCTAAAATGTGCCAATAAATCTTGGTCCAATTAAAAAATAAATTTATAAATTCATACACATTAATTCATACATATTAATGAGTTACCATGACATGTTTGATACATTTTTCCTCTTCTAATGGGGGTACTTGGGGATACTACTATCCTGTTGACAGTTCCTCTCAGAATGCTTAATGACTTCTAGAGAGTGGCACAATTAATTGTAAATTTTCATTGCTACCTCCTTGGAGTGATACATTTAGAAGCAAAACAACCAATTCAAACAGACTCTAGAAATATAATACTGGGGATAAACTTTTGCCATATAAATGGGAGCTTGTATTAGCAACATAAATTTTCATATGTTTTTATCTCGTGAGGAATAATTAAGGAAATATGTAAATGGAAATGATTATGCAAAGAAGTTAAATATGTATTCTATGGTAGGGTAGGATTATTACTGTACTCATGGTGTTAATATTATTACTATTATTATGTTATCAACTTTAATGATATTCCAAACTTGCAGTAGATATATATTTACTGTCATATGACACTATAAGAAATAAAATTGCCAAATATTGTGGCACACATCTGTAATTCCAGCACTTGGAGGGCTGAGGCAAAGGCACAGCTGGGAGCTGTAGATGAATGTGAACTACATAGCAAGATTCTATCTCAAAACAAAACAGAAAAAAATAGAAACATAAATTTTCCATGAGGATTAACAATCTATATTCAATACTTAGTAGAGAATATAATGTCAATGAGAAGAATATACAGGAAGTACAGAAATACATAGCCAAAATAATATGTATCACCCTCTTCTGGTGCTATTTAAGAACAATCTTTTAGATTTGATCTATTTATCCCCAGTGTTCATCAGTCAGTCTGAATTTGAAAGTAAACACAACGACAAATAGTTTTGGAGGCCAAGCTCAAAATAAGCTAGTGTTATAGAACTTATTACTTATCACAAAAGAAGATTTCGTGACAAGTTCATGATTACTTTTCTTGGTCCCTCTTTTTTTTTTTTTTGAGAACATAAGCAGACAGTAAATTCTAGTTACAAAATAAAAATAACATTAATAGTGACAATATTTAACATTCACAAATGGATGGCTATGCAATAAGTGCTATTTTTAGAAATCTCAATGGATTATAAATTTAACTATTTTAATAACACTGAAATATAAACTATTATTATCCTTACTTTATAAATGAGGCAACTGAAGTAGAGAGACCTTTAATAACCTCACCAAAACAAAACCACTTACAAATAGTAGAACCAGGATTTGAATCCGTACAATATGTCATCAGTGGCCACACTGCCTTCCTAGAGTATAGTGTCATAGTGATAAACATTAGTGTCACTATCATTTTCCTGTAGCTATTATCCTAGAGAACAAATATGACTTTGGGTGGCAATCATAGTGTTTCCTCCTTCATTCTTGTTTTTACAATCTTTGGCACTTTTGAATGTTTCCACTAGCAACTCTTTTTGACCAGTGCTGATACCTGTAGTGCTTCGTGAATCTTCATTATTCTAATTGTTGCTGTGAGGACAAATGCTTCTGCACCTGTGTGCTTCTGCACCCGTGTGATGTCCTCGCCACCCTTTCTCTTGTCATCACTGGATTCCATCCCCAAATCATTAGGTGATATTTTGCCAAATTACACAGTAGCCATATTATCAATTGTTAGAAGAAAAGGGTCTAACCATCAAATGCAATTTGAAAACACTGAGTTAAAAAGTGTTGCTTTCTTTATTTACTACATTAATAATTGGTTCCTCTAATAAGACTATTAGGAATTTTGAATGTACAGTATACTAGAATCATATTTAGTGTTCTTCAAACCTTTTTGAAACAGTGAGACAGTTTTTTTTTACAAGCAAACAAAATTTTAATTAATTATGAAAATACAGAACGGGAAGTACTGCTGTATCTTTATAGCTCTTAGTTTTAGGTTTCACTTGCATATTTAACTACTTATGTGAGCCAAAGAAAACACATCTAAAAGCCAGATGTGGCCATAGTTCATATGTTAGCAAGTCCCACTTTCAATCATTGTAGACTCTGACAATTAATCAGCTTCCCATTATTCTCCTGACAATCATAAGGCCACTGGGACTGCACCTATTCTAGGTCCTCCAAGGGAATCTCTTCTTTTTATAGGCCTTGAGAAAAGGCACTGGAATACATTCCTAATGGCTAGGCAAGAAAACATTTGGGGAATATCCTGTGATGTCCTAAAATGTGTAGCTAATTGTTAGTCATTGAACAAAGATTTCTGTGGTGGACTTATTGTGGTCAATTTAAGCAGGAGTACCCAGCTGGACTGAATTGGTGTAGGACTGGGCATAGAAGATCCACCTGAAGGTTATTGCCAGCACCACTTAAAGAGAACAGGAGCAGAAGATAGTGGTCAACTGCTTCCTAGGAGAAGCTCTGCTGGTGCCGGCTCTCCTGAAGGGAACTGGGCTGTTCTCATCGCAGAAGAAGCTCGGGGCCTTGCTGTCCTTGGGGACGGCTGCTGTTCACTTCAGGGGAGCTCTGGTCTTCATCTCTGCTGTGAGTATCAGATCTTGGCTCCAGTATAGATTTCTTCAGCCATTTAGTGCCAACATAGATTTACATGTTACAGTGCCGTGGGCTCCCAGCCCTTGATTGGATCTTTCGGGTCTCCAGTGCATGGATAGGTGTTCTACATTCTTTCTGCACTTGGCTTGTGTGTGTGAATGTTGTAACTTGTAAATGGCCTGTATTAAATCTTCTCTCTTGCAAACCAGTGACCCTAGAAAAGTAACTAGTACAATTTCAAACAAGGAAGATGATTTTTTGTTTGCTTTTGCTTAGGAATGAGTTCCTTACTTTTCTGGAGACAAAGCATGCTTTCTAATACATAGCTTCAGGTACTTTTGCATGCACCAGAATTTTCAAGGTGAGTATGAACATTAGTACCTGCAGTAACCCAAGCTGAGTATCTGACAGCATATAATACAGTTATACTTCATTTCACTAATCTCAAATCTCTATTCAATAAAGGAAGTAATTGAAATAAAAGAGGAAAAAACAATATTAAGTGAGCATCTACCATGTCATAGACATTTTCACAGCCACATCTTATTTAATACTCAAAAAATCTTTGTGAGGTGATCCAATTTTACAGATGAGAAAACTGAAGCTGAAAAAATTTGGAGTATTTATTCAATCATATAGCTAATACATGATGAAAGTTTCCTGGAGTTTTTTTTATAATTACAAAATGAATAATCTATATATATATCATTGTCTTAATACAGAAGGCATGTTTTTTCTCCTTAGTTCTGTTAAGACTTTTAAATAACTTATGTTCAAATAAAAATATTTTACAAATTTAATTGAATAAATTGAAATTAAAAGAAAATATTTTAAAGCCTACATGTAGCAAACTTAATGAAAAGCAACTCTAGAGTGAATAATCTAAAGAAAATTTCTAATCGATTCTGACACACAATTTCTGTCTTTTTATTAAAATTTCTAAATGTCTAATGATTAAAATCTACTAATGAAATAGCATGCCGAATGCCTGATTTGGGAGTTCGGAGAAAAAATTTATCATGGTTCGCCATTCAAATTCTTCCTGATACTACATAAGAGATATTTCAAGACAGAAATAGAGCACTGCTATTTCAGACTAATGTTAAGTGCCAAGTGAAGCAGAAGTAGCTTTTCTGAAATCATCTTTGACATCTGGGACATGTTACTGTGTACCTCCCAAAGGACTTCTCTTCAAGGCTCTATGAAGGTTTCATATTTTGAGGTGCTAACAAAGACAATTCTGAAGCATAGAAGCCAAGTGCAAACAATCTGAGATCTAATGGGGACATCACAATGGGTATAATTGCAGTTTTGATACTTATCTGAAATCTGTCCTTAAAATACCACTTTGCCTGATTTTCAAATCCAAAGCAGCAGTTTTAAACTAGTTTCACTCTTTCCGTACAGATCTACATGGATAGTACGAAAGTATTATCTATTAAGAAACCGCGTTGGGTTTCTGTTTGGTAAGACCTAAGAAGTTCGCTTCTTTCCTTTTTTTTGAATAGGATAAAATGATGTTATTTATTTCAACAAGAGAGAAATGTGAGGAAAGCTTTGAATTCCAGGCTCTTGAGTCTTGTCTCTATCATTTATCAAATACGTGCTTTAAGGCAAGTCGCTCAGCTTGGGCCACCTTGACATTCCTAAATGTAAAATGAAAATAACACTTTCTGTGCTGTTCTGCTAAATAAATAAAATGTTTGCAAACACCTTACATGCACGGTTGATATAAAATCAATGTTAAGTTTATACTTCTTAGGGCCACAACCATCTTATCTCTTACTAGAGGTTTTTCACTTTCTCCTTCCATCTGCCCTTCTGACTTCTGCCCTAGAAATTTCTTTTGCTATAGCTGTTGTATTCATCCCCTGTGGGCAGTTAAAGGCTCTTCCCCTTGGATTCAACACACCTTCAATAGTTTCTAATGCCTTAATATTTCCTAAAATTATTTGCCCTGAAAGGTTCGCTCTTTCCTTTGGCCAACATACTCACATTGATTGATCGCTAGTAGCCTGTATTCTAGGTGATTTTTAACCACAAATGAATCTCACCTTCTTTGTGTTATAAATTTAAGTCTAAAATAAAAGTCTCTGAAATTCACATGGCTCTAATAACCAGCACATCTTTTGTCTTTCCTGGGAACCTGTCAAGCCAAATCATAGTTCCTTTAGCTCATCTATTTAAATGTCTTTTTCTGGTTCAGTTAACATAGTTTATCTGTGGCTGAAAAGCCAATGCTAGTTTATAGCCCATTTGCAGAGATTAAATGATTGAAATAACTTGAGACAATGAGCAAACTAACCTCTAGCATTAATGTTATGAGGACCTACTGGGTCTGGACCATATGAATGACTCAGTGATGTATTCAGTATCGCTCAGGCAAACAGAATCACAGAGTTATAATTTTGTAACCAAAAATAATTTGAACATATAAAAACATAATCACACGACCTCTATCATTGCAAAATATAAAATGATTATATTTTCACACACCTACCAGTAAAAGTAAATAAGCAAATATATTATTTATACAAAAGCAGACATTTCTGTTATATTTTGAAGAAAAATAAGCAAAATACCCTTTTATAATATTAAAAGTAGCTGATTTAGATTTGAATATTTGCATTTAATATGTTGAGAGTTACATTGTACTGCCAATTTGTTGCAGTTTTCTCATTTGCAAAATAGATCATATGTAGAGAATGTTTGAACTACAGAATGTTATTGTTGGCAGTGTTCATAAAGATCACCTACTCCTAAGACTTACTGTACTAGGTGATTAGTAACTTTTAGCCAAAATAAATTGAAGGAAACCTGAGTGATTTCTAAGATAATTCATCCAAGTTCCATTGCTACAAACAAACTTATATTTCAAACCCAGGGTTCTTTACTTTAGGACAGAATTTTTCTCATAAGCCGCATTGCTTATTTATATAACTTTAACAAGCAAAAACAATCATTACTTACCAATAAAGCTGCTCACTTTGTGGCTAAATTGATTTACTGATCAGTCAAATGTTATAAGATAGTTTAAAAAAACCTGTTTGATAAATTGTCATAGGAATTTCGGCCTCATCAGATAGATTAAACTGGATCAAAATGCATATCTAAAATACTGAGAGATATTCAAGGGATTGATGTGATCCAAATGTACATGTTCATTATGAAATGTGTAACTTAACATACTGGAGAATTTTCTGATACAGTCAGTGTTTCACTTAATAAATTTAAAACTTTATCCTTACAGCAAACCAATACATCAAAAGAATATATAACGGGATTATATAATCCAAATTATCACATATTACATGCACTGGGTTACATCTTTTTATTATGCTCTTGAAAATTCTCAAATTTTTCTACAAGAAATAGGCATTTTGTGTGAAATATTGCCATGTATTTGAAATATTGTAATGCATGTTTTATAGTAGAATGTATCTCCTTCAAAGCTCTTATATACATTTATTAATAATTTGAATTTTTGTATTAGGGATAATTTTGCTTCTTCAAGACTCAAGTCTAATAGTTTAAAGAGACTATTAGACTTTTAGACTTTAGACTGCAAGTCTAAAGAGACCTACAATCCATCCTTGTTTTAGCCTGTTCCACAATCCTGCCTCATGTTTCCATGGGTGAGACATTAAAGGGAATTGTTCTGTTAAATAAATTGTTGTGGTTTCAGGGCTGGGGATTTAGCTCACCAGTTAGAATGCTTGCTTCGCAAGCACAAGGCCCTGAGTTCAATCCCTAGCACCAAATAAATAAATAAATAAATAAATAAATAAATAAATAAATTGCTATGGTTTCAATCACATGTCTTTTATAAATCTGATGAAATTCCTTTCCCATGGTCTGTAGTGATAGATTAGTATATTTCATCTGTATTTATAAATTTACTTAGGTTTTGCAAAGCAGGAAAAAAAGATGTATAAGAAAATTGCTATGTTCAATTCAATGTCTGGTTCACCACTTCCATTTAAATTTAAATTTTAAATGATCTATATATTTTATTTTTATTTGCAAAATAATATTGTTTTCGTATATATATTCATATTTAAGTCATTTGTAGTCACATTTTAAAGTATGTAATAAACACAGATTTTTGAAATAAGGGATACTACCTCCTTTATCCTACTATTCAAGCAGGAGATAAGTGATACAAAGAAAAAACATCCCTTCCTTACCTTTCAATGATAAAATTATGATTTCTGGCTTTGGATATTGATGAGTCTGAGCTCATTAGTTAATAGTCTGTCTTAGTTGTTTGATCATGGACTATTTAGTATCTCGGATCCTGTTTCTTCATCTATAAAATGAAGATCATAATTGTATTGCTGGATTCAGGAGGGCTGCTGTAATGATTAAATGCACACATTTCTGTAGTGTAATTACTATATGGCCCATCATAAAAATAGATTAAGATCAATGATTATTAAGAAAAAAATTACATTGGAGAACCTTATGGAGAATACGATCATGAAGATCATGAAAATTTCCTGTGCAGGTATTACCTCAAAGGGACCTGTAGGAACAGTTGATCTAAAGCTTCTAGCTGCCCAAATTTTGGATTCATTGTGGTGCTAATATGCTGAGGCCTCGATTCTTCTATTGTGCTGACAAACAATGACTGAAAGTAGAGACTGCTGGATTCTGAGACTCCTCTAAAAGGTAATTTTTTGGGTGGAGGTGATTCCCCATTAGTCTAACAGAGAAATTTCCAGAACTTTATTTTATAGCGTGCGACCATTGCTTCCCAAACCTTTTCCCTCTCCTCTCTTCACAGATGTCAGACCCACATCTCAGACAAAAGGACCTTTTTTCTTCCTCCTCCTCCCTCTCCCCTCCTCCTTCACTAGTGTTTTCTCCAACCAATATCTTTTACATATAATATCATCTTCAATGCTGTCTTATAGCTCTAAATTGATCTGAACTATGATATGTATAAGGAAAATAAAAGATATATTTGAAAAGTTTGGAAAGATAAACAAGAAAATGATCAATTGTCTTAAGGGAATAGGAATGTGAGTTAGAGGATTTGAGATTTTCTGATTTTCACTTCACATACTTTTCCTATGTTGTTTCAGGTTTTTTATCATAATCATATATTTGCTTTACATCTGAACGCAAATCAGTGAAAGTAGCTAAATGCAATCAGAAGCAGCATGGAGTACAATAATTCAAAGAATACCATAATGTACTTAGAAATTCAGAATTTGGATATATTCTCTGATGCTGTTCCATTGTACAAACTATTGCAATCTTCAATCTTCTTATTTTCATCTGACAAAATGATGATGATGATGGCCACTTGATGTTTTGTCTAATATCAAATACAAGTTATCTACACCAAGGACATCCAGTGTCAAAAATGTTCCTTCATTATTTAATCTCAGGACTAACTGTATAGAGAATGAATACATGAATGTCTATCCACCATGATCTAGTATGTTGCAGAACGTTTCCTACCCAATGATCTCACATCAGTTTTCTGAAATATGAATTGATCCTAGAGAAAATTCTTAAATCTTGATATTTAACCTCATTATATGGTGTCCATTAGTGCATTAAGTACTCTACTATCTTAAAGCTTCCACAAAAGCAGCATTTTAATGACCAAAGTTCACTATGGGCTTAGGGGATGACAGTGAAATGCAGAGAATCACATTCCCAGTGCTTGATATTTGTCTCATTTGTGGAAGCGTTTTTTTTTTTAAATACCAGAATGTTCTTGCTACTTTGTAATGTCTGTTATTAATCCATATTTAATAGTAAACTGTCACAAATTATCCAGGCATCATTGGTGCATGCCCACATAGAGACCTGGTTTGCTTGACTTTAAATAATCATCTAATGGAATAAAATGGCGATTTCAATGCCTAGTTAAAATAAATATTTAGCCACACAAAATGCTGCTCCATAAGATTAAATCATTGCTTTAGTATTCAACAATTAATCTACCTAATTTATCTAATAACCCCCTGCCACAGAAAAGGAAGCTACTCTGAAAACCCATCTAGTAAATGTGTAAGTTTAAGAATGATGGGTATATGTGGATGCAAATAAATACCTTGCACCCACATATACTCATCATTTTCTCTCCCATATTATAAAACTAAAAATAAAAGGCTGAGAAAAGCAAAAAAGTATTGTTTGAGATCCAGAACTATGCTTCTAACATATAATTACATTGACTTTATTGCCACTTGGCATTTGTTACTCAATCCATTCGATTTATTTATTTATTTATTTATTTATTTATTTATTTATTTATTTATTTATTTATTTTAAACCAAGAACATGTATTGGTACATTCTACATACATTGGTCACATTCATTACATTTATTCTGAATTTAGCTTTATGCCTCTTGCTACACTTTCACATTCAGTGGTAACATCATCTAAACCGGAAATGTTAAAACATTATTTTATCCTCTTACTCCTATATACCTCTACTCACTTGATTTCTAATGAACATTTTAAACAATATATTAAAGTTGAAACTTTTATCACCAACTCCTCTAACTGAATCTACTTACTACTTTCTTCATTTTGGTTAATGCTAACACCATCCTTCAAGGTACTCAGGCCCAAAGTATCAAGTTTATTGACTTTTCACTATCGTTCAGGTAGAATCTATTAGGTAATCCTGTGCATATGATTTCATAATACATTTATTTATAACTGATCATTTCCATAGCTATTCTTTTCTTAAATTATCACCATAGTATCTTAAATAATCTCACCACTCCCGCCTTCACTTTGTCACAATTTATTCTCCACTAACAGCGTGATCCTTTTGAATCATAAATCAGGTATTCCTCTGCTCAAATACTTCCAATTTAAGCCTAAATTCTTATACTCTGTCAAGAGCTGATATAATTTGACCCACATTGTCTACCATCACCTCCCACTTCTCTGTCTCTCATTTTGCTCTAGCCCAACTGGTCTTCTTGTTCCTTCAACATACCAGACAGGCTCTTCCTGAGGAAGTTTGCACTTAATGTCAACAGTGCCTAGAAATCTCTTACCCCAGATATCTGTCTTCCTTACTTTTTCTTTTTCTTTTCTCACTGAGACCTAACCCTGACCAACACCACATCCACTGCTGTTATTCCTCTTCTTTCAACGTGTACATGTTTTATTTAGTAGTCCTTTCAACTCTCTGGTATACTGTAAAATCTATGACACTGAGGCACGGTATTTATTTTTTGAATAGTTAATGAATTGTGGCATTTGTGAGACAATAATTAAGATATGAAGTTAACTATGTCATTCAGAAAGAGCTTCTTGACATCTTGATTTTCTCTCAGTAAGAACATGAAAACAGGGCTCTCTGAACAGAAATTTAGATCTCAACAGGCAGATCAGTGGTCATTTTAAGAAGAGCTCAGAGCTATAATTGGGAATGGACACAAACTTCAGCTGAGCATTAATTTTTGTAACTGATGCAATATTCCAGGCTGTGTGAGTCCACATGGTCAGACTCAAATTCAGGTGGCAGGAAGATAGACGAGTGTCCATTTCAGCTGGAACAAAATCCATTAAATTAGATTTGGAAACAAAATTAAGAAAAAAATGAATAAAGTGTGCTTTTAAAGAATCACCTTATTACATAAGCATAATTATCACCTGAAAAGGATTTTAAAAATACTCAGAATATTAAAATAAGGAGGAATTAGAATCTTCAAGTTGTGGGATACCTTAAATTTGTATTTTGAAAGGCTTCTTTCTGGCTAGGGATGTAGCTCAGCAATAGAGCACTTGACTAGCAGGCACAAGGCTCTGGGTTTGACCACCAATGCTGCAAAAATGAAAAATATCCTTGAAATTACTCCAAAGTACTCGGTCCTCTGACCTACTGCTCATTTCACTTAAACTAACTCATAACAAGATCAGTTTAAAATATTAGGATATTCTGGGCCAGAAATGAATAGTCAAGTAGATTTTATAATAGGGAGTATGTGATTTGATGTGTAAAACAGCAGAGTGTGAAAAGAGGAAAAGACTCATACTATGGTTTGTGTCTAAATGTCCCCTCAAAGCCTCATGTGGTCACAGATGGGGCTTTTTCAGGGGTGGTTGAATCTAGAGCATGTAATGCTGAGATTAAGGGCGTGTGATTATTAAATCAATCCACTGATTGGTTTGCCACCATGCTAATTCTGGCAGCTGGGATAAGATGTAAGGGGCAGAAAGAAGCCGGTTAGGTCCCTTACATACCTTGTTGCCTTCTGCCTGTCTGCCACGCCACCCTGCCTTGAAGCCAGACAATTGTGGACTGAAACCTCTACAAACTGTGAGCCAAATAAACCTTTCTTCCTTTAGCTTTGAGTGTCAGGTATTTTGTCTCAGTAATGAGAAAAGTAACTAAGACAACTCAAAATTTCATGATCTTTGTACTTTAAGTACTATGAAGGGAAGTTTCACCAGTGTCTTTACCATTCTCCATCCTGTGTCAATAATAGTGCCTGAAAAATGATAGTATCTCTATAAATATTTATAAATCACATACAGTTAATGCTAAGGTGATTTTTTTTTTCATTTTTAGGCCTACACTTTTTAAACTGAATAAGTAATTTTCTCACTTACCCTATAATGGAAACAGTCTAAACCCATAGCTATTCTTTCAGAATAGTCACTACTGTTCACTTATAAAAGCCAAGATCATTATTCTGCTTCTGAATAAGACCAGTACCACCAAAGGAATCTGAACACGTGACCAATTTCTGTTAAAGATAATTTATTGCCCTTCTTTCTTGATGAATAAAATTTTACAATCTATTCACATGATGCTGTTCATATTCAGCTACTCTATTAGTAAAGAAACATTTTTGTATCTCTTGTAGTTACTGAAAGTTACTTCTGCTCTCCTGTTTTATTGTTTATTTTTTTTCTTTTTGAGTAGGAAATATTTAAATTTCCAACTTTCATCTAGGTCCCAATACTTCCCAGTGTTCAAATAACTATGCATTTGTTACCAATGATAATAAAGTGCATTTCATTGATGACTAGGCCATTTATACTAACTAGGCCATGGCAACTAACTCTTTCTGTGTGCTTAATAGTGCTGCCTCTCTAATAGTCATTCTCTACTGCCCTAAGAGTAACTAAGTCCACACTAGTGGAAAGTGATAAAAATTATTGTAACTTGCTGCTTTTATAGATTTTTGATTGAGATTCTTCCTGAGTTTTACCTCATGAACTTTATTATCGATTGAATAACATGGTTTACTTCAATACTGTGTTTTCCATGTTTTCTAGGGTCCACAAGATTGGAAGTACGTGGCAACGATTGCTATGAAATTGTTTCTCTAAATCTGCATCTATGCACTTTTTGAAAACTTCATCCTTATTGCAATTCCTTCCAAAGAGTTTTGCCAGTCCCTTAAAGGTGCTATCTCTGTGTTAAGTGACGTAATCCTTCCGATTGCCATGCAGTGTCTGCTGGTTCCTTCTACCCATCCTTGCTCTGTGATTTTAACGACATGTTCCTACTAGTGTCAAAACTTCTCTTTATTTCACTGATGCCAGCTCCCACTGAAGGTGTAAAAGCTGACAACGGTTCAGCTTAAAGGCAATGATATCAACGCTATGGGAATTGAAGCTGAAGCCAGAATTCAAGGTCTTCTCAATTTTCCTGATTTCTTCATGTTCAAAGGGATCCTCGATGGACACCAACCAGCCATCCCAAGAGCCATGTTAGTCACAGATAATCCAGTGATATGCGACTACAAGTCTGGTTATAATTTAAGCAAGCAAATCAGTTAGATATTACTGACGTCTTCATACATATTATGTAGTGTGATGGGCACTCATTTTAGTGGCAGCATAGCTAATGACAATTCCTATATAGTACATTGTTGCCAAAGATGGCTATAACAATTATTTCCATTACACTTGTCTTAATGTAATATCACTTTTCTGGTCCTTCCATCAAGAGATAGTCTATTTATCTTCCCCTTGAATTTCAAATGTCTTGTGATTTTCTTGGTTCAGGAGAATGTGGCAGGGGTGACACATTGTAGCATTTACACCTAGGCCTTAAGATCTCCATTTTTACCCTCTTAAGACAGCTGACAAGTAAATAATGTTGGATTAGTCTACTAAATCATGAGACACTACATGGAGCATTCTCTAATGCTCTCCAATATTAATTAGTATTAGAGAAAACTAATATGGCAAAGCTGACAGCCACCATAAAAATTCTGCACGTGAGAAACTCTCTTGGGTCCTTCAGCTCTTGCTTGAGCATCTTGTACCTGAAACAATACTAAGTGGCATCACAGGAAAAGTGTCCCCATAGAGCCCTGTGCTAATACATGACTAACAGCACCGTGAGCCATAGTATGCTCATCACCTTAAGTCATTAATTTTGGGGGTAACTGCTTATGCAGCCATAAGTAACTGCAACACCACCCTTCTCTGGAGAAGCCCTCGCTGTGAAGATGGTGTTCCCTGATCACGGGCATGCAGCATTGCCTTGGCCATGCTTTGCAATAGACTCATGATAGCATAGAATCCCAACCCAAAGCAGGCTGATGATTTTTTCTTAAGAAAAGAGGATAGAGGAGTGTCCATTTAAGCAGAAACAAAACTCATTAGATTACATTAGATTAGATTTGGAAACAAAATTAAGAGAAAAATTAATAAAGCATGCTTTTGAAGGAAAATGGATATTGGGAATACTTAGAACCTTGTTGCATTTACAAACCAGGAAATGAAGGAACATGGATTTGGGGAATAAATATTAGAACCTTATAACATTACAGTTCTCTCTAAAAATAAGTACGCATGATCATTCTCAAAGAACTGTCATCATTTCTACTTTTCCCAAGTCACAACTATTTAGCAATCCCCTCAATTATGTGTTAGATGAATATTTTTCCAGTAATTTCTCATCTTTTTTTATTTAACCCAATTAAGTAGAGATGAAATTTTCAAATGTACCAAGGATTGCCATTTTATTCTCTTTGAATTTTATTTTGATTTTTCTGTGATATCCCACTTTAACAAAAGAACAAAAAAATCATTTCAATTATATCCAAAATTAATACAATAAGTGCCCAACTTGTGTAAGTTATTTAGAGTCAAACCAAGTTTTGAGGGCTTTGGGGGCTTTTTTTACCTCTAAATTCCTTTTTTTTTTTAAATTACTATAAGAGATATCTAAATCAAAAGGGAAAAATTCATTTTGTCTTACAGTTTTTGAGGTATCAGTTCATGATCAACTGATCCATTTTGTTTTGTTTTGTTTTGTTTTGTGCCCTGTGACAAAGCAGTATATCATAATAGAATTACATGGTGGGAAAAATCATATGGTAGCCAGGAAGTGGAAGAGAGAGACAGTAAGGGACTAGAGATCCAAAATCCCCTTCAAGGCCACACTGCCAGTGTGGACTTCCTCTCACAAGGCCCACTTCTTAAAGGTGCCATCACTTCCTAATAGTGCCATGAACTGGAAACAAACCTTTGAACACACGAGCATTTGATGGATACTTCCCAAACCATGAAAGCTTCTATCCACATTACCTTTTTTTATGTCATCTGTATGTATATGGAAGATTATGTACGTTACAATATGGTTGCAGAGAAAGTGCCTTTGATATTTATCTGTCCTTCAAGTTTTTAGCTATTTACATCGGACAGCTCACATTTATGTCCATCAATTTCATTACAGAGACCAGAAAACCTTTATAATTTTTTATTGATAGATACTTCCCCTGTATGATATCCTTATCTCCTACACTCTGATACACAGAAAATATTCTGAGTCAAGAAAAGCTCTTGATGTATAACAGACACACTATAGAAACATACAAATTTAAATTACTCCTTCAACAGATCCTTCCTCCTATAAAAATTAAAAATATTCTATTTAAGCTTTCTTTATAGTGGCATAAGAAAAAAGCACCAAATCTACTTTCATAAGAGTCAAAGAGAATAAAAATGTCTTTTTTTTTTTAATCTCATATATATTCTGTTTCGGTTCACTGAGTGAGGGTACCACAAAATAAACTAAAAATAAAAATGTTCTTATTACTTATCTCAATTATTTAATACTCATTATATCAGCTAGAGTGTATTTTTGTTGCATGGCACCCAAAGGCCTTAACTATTTGTTATACATAAACCAGTCAAAATGTCTGTGCCTCCCTCTCAGTATACCATTTCTGATTAAATGGGAAAAAGTCCTTATTAGCTCCAAGACACTAAATATTTAAATTTGAAACTAGACTGAGTTCATTATGAGGAAAAATGAGTCTTCAGCAAAAGCAAGCTGTTGGGATCTAACTGCAATTTTACTTCTTAAGGTGGATTTCAATATGGAAAGTTTTATCCAGCTGTGCATTGCAGAAACAGCATCAGAAATAACTCTGTAATATTTTTGTGTGTGTGCTGTGAACTCTGGGTCTTCACACTGAGCCACCTCTCCACCCCTATTTATTTATTTATTCACTCATTCATTTAATTTTGAGTCATGGTCTCGCTAAATTCCTAAATTTTGAAACTTGGGACTTTTGATACCAGCCCTCCGCCCCATGCCCAGAATGCTGGGATTACAGGTGTGTATCAGCATTCCCTGCTCCCATAATCTTAATTTCTACAGAGAGTGGCCTCAAGTTAACTAATCAAAAGAGTGAGACCAAAAAGTAAAACTTCAGTCAGACAATTTTGAACCAACCAGAAAGCTCATCACTAGAGGACAACATACTATATATATAACCAGGTTCTGACTAGCAGATTAAGAATGGTAAAGTAAATTTGGAATTAAATCTAAATGAAATACAGAACTCAGTACTAACTGAAAACATTACAATATTAGGAAGAGCTGATACTAGACTGGAAATAAGGTGGGAGAAGCAAGATGTATCCCAATAATAAATTTCTGGCCAGCATGAGCCTGGGATGGAGAAAAGAAACATAAAAAATAATGAATACTCAACTTCGAACTTGTTAAGTGAACTCTTGGAGTTCACTGCTAGCATGCTGCATACTCTAGTAATGGAAGTAATGAATGATGTGTGGAAAGTACAGAGCAGCAAAGGTATAAACTCAAAATTTTATCTTAAGAATGCTCCTCTAGAAAAAATACTGCAAGAATTAAATTAGTTTGGGGATTTTAGTATGATTTTGGTGCCAGGGATTGAACCCCTAACCTTGCACATGCTAGGCAAGTGCTGTACCACTGAGCCACACTCCAGCCCTACACTGGAGATTTTAAAGAGTAGAGGTCTGGGGACAAGACAAAAGATATTTAAGAATTCCGCAACAATTATCTTGTAAAAATACCATTACATTTGTATTTATGCTTTTGGTATAATTTCTTTGTAGAGTCAAGTTTTAAGAAAATTGCACATAAGCGGGGCGTGGTGTCGCATGGCTGTAATCCCAGCGTTCAGGAAGTTTAGGCAGAGGGATAGTGTCAAGTTTGAGGTCAGCCTCTTCTACATAGTGAGTTCAAGGACACCCTGAACTGCATAGTGAGACCCTGTCTCAAAAAAAAAAAAAAAAAAAAAAAAAAAAAAAAAAAAAAAAAAAAAAAAAAAAAAAAAAAAAAAAAAAAAAAACCCAAAAAAACCAAGAAAGAATAAGTCAAAATAAAATCTCACACATGCCTTAAACAAGAAAGCCACATAATTTTACATATTTTTGTAATATCATTTATCCATTTTTATTCTTTTTTATGAAATTCCCAGCAACCAATATAGTGTTCATTTGTGTTTATCTTTTGCTTCAATTGATAATACAGATTTTCCACTATTTTCTTTTTTTTTCCGGTGCTGGGGATTGAACTCGGGTCCTTGTGCTTGCAAGGCAAGCACTTTAACCACTGAGCTAAATTCCCAGCCCTTTTCCACTATTTTATACCTGTGAGAATTGTTAACTGTGGCTACCTTATCTGAATTAACCACAACAAACTATTTATTCCTATTTTAGCTTGTTCAATCTGCCATAATCAATAAGCACAAACTAGGTGCTTTAAACAACAATTTGCTTTGTTTAAGGCACTAGGCTGACATAGTTTTTATTGTCTTAAAATGATAGTGTGTTTCTTTGTATTTCCTATTTTTATTTTATTTTTTTTT
>PVJO010019898.1:0-33241 GCA_004026905.1 Hystrix cristata
TGAAGCTGGCTCAAGAGTCCCCACAGGTCCCTGCATGGCTCACATGGGTCCTCAGAGGCCACCAAATGCAGCCTCCACCCATGAGTCCTTGGAGAGCAGGGAACTTAGCCCATGATCATCATTAAACAGTACTTTATAGCTGGGTGTGTTGGCTCACACGTGTGATCCCAGCATGCTGGGAGGCTGAGGCAGGAGGATCGAAAGTTAGAGCCCAGTCTGGGCAATTTAAAGACTCAGTGAGAACCTGTCTCGAAATAAAAATAGAAATAAATAAATAAATACATGAATAAATAAATGCGGGCTGGGGATGCAGTTCAATGTGAAGTTGGGTTCAATCCCTACACCTCCAACAAAACTTTTTAATAATTATCTCCAAAGCTATTCCTTGCCCCTGCTTTAATCAATGGCAAATTCTCTGTAAAGACCACCTTCCCCATGCAGCCAATAATTGGCCTAGCTCCTTCTCTGCCCCCACTAACTTCTGTCCCTGCCAAAGAACTTCCTGGGATCGTCTGAGGGCTGAATGCATGATCTTTTTAAAGGGTGCCTCTGTGGTTCTTCAAAGCACACCCAAGGAGTTTGCAGGACCTTCCTAAATGGGGACAGGACCTTTCCATGTGTGACATCAGCAGGACCCTCATCAGGCTGTTTGGGGCTGCTGAAGTCTTGCTGAGTGGGGCAGCATATCCTCGTTTTTCTTCCTGCACTGCAATAAAGGAAAACAACTGTAGATGCATATACTTATGACTCTTGTGTTACAGTTTGGATCTAAAATGGTCCCCAAAGCCTCACAGGTTTGGAAGGTGGTTGGATCACAGGGGTGCTGTACTTACTAGCAGATTGGTCCACTGATGTCCTCATAGAAGGCGGGGTCTGGTTGGAAGAGGTGGATTACTGGGGATGTGGCCTGGAAGGGTGCATCTATCTTCCCAGGCTCCCTTCTCCCTCTGCTTCTCCTCTGCCACAATGCACACAGCCTCCTCCACCCAGCCCTTCCACCATGTCTTCTTGCCTTGGAACCGGCTGATTGTGGACTGAAACTGTGAGCCAAAATAAGTCTTCCTCCTTTAAGTGGTGGGTGTTGGGTATTGTATCCCAGTAATGAGGAAAGTGACTAAGACACCAGATCTTATCCAAGGCCACTCGTGAAGTTCACAGCAGGGTCAGAAACCAGAACACGAAACACTAGAGCATGTTTCTGTCCTTCCTGCCACACAGACTGAGAAAAGCTCACGGGGCAGATGGCTGATGACAAACGCCTGGTACAGGCTGAGCTTCGCTGAGCCAACAAGATGCTCCGCACCGCAGGCCGTCTCGCCATGGCCCTCCCTGGACTCTGCCTGTGCTTGTGTCCCTGTAACTCGGGTCTGGACTTGAGCTTGGGGTTCTAACTGTAAGGATAATGGTTAACTTTAGGTTTATTTATATGGCTGCCTAATAGGTAACTGAATATATTAAAAATGAAAGGATTCGGGACAGCTACAAAGTTCTCTGTAGCCACCAGTCTTGGTCTGCCTTGTGTTAGGGTCTGTTAGGAATGTGAGGGCCGCATTAGAGCTGTGAGACCGGAGTGATTCTTATTCTTCTTTGCAAACTCACATCTCTGGCTTAGTTTTGAAATCTGAGCATAACTGTAACTTTTCCATGAACTGAATGCACAGCCCGGAACTAAGATTTCCTCCCTCCAGTTGCTACCCCCTGGCATCACCACCCACTGCTGGGGTTTGAATCTGTCCTCCAGATGTCACGGGTTGGAAAGTTGCTCCCTGATCCCACAGTGCTGGGGGTGGGGACGGCGGGGGTGTTAGGTCCTGGGCTCTGCCCTCACGGCGGATCGATGTTGCTCTCCGTAAGTGGGCTTGTTACCCATGTCGGGCCTGCTCTCTCTCTCTCGTGTGCGCTTTCTCTTGTCCATTTACATCTTCTACCACTTTAGGGTGCAGCACAAAGGCCCTCACCAGGTGCAGCCTCTCAGTTGTGGACTTCCCGGTCTCCAAAACTGTGAGCCAAATATACTACATTCGTTATAAACTACCCAGTCTCTAATACTCTATTGCAGCCACGTAAAACTGGCAAAGACACTACCTAACTGCCCAGGCCAACACCCATGAGATACATTATTCCTACCTTTCCTACCACCGTCTCAGCATGTCCAACTCATCAGCACTTTGTAGTCTCCTCAGGTCGGCACTGGTTGGGGGTTGCACAGATCATGAATGTGTTGAAATTCCTCTGTACTGGTGAATAAACCCTCACTTCTGTGACCTCTGAGGGTCTGCATCCCACCATCTCAGCACCACAGTTCCTTCTCCAATCCCACTGTCCTCCCCTGTGCTCTTACCACCAAATGCCTGATGCCCAACCCAGGAAGAGTCTGACCTTTCTGAGCCTCACTGTCTTCACTGTACATGGGAGCAATTATGCCACTTTAACTTTATTCTAAGGATTTGATAAGAGTGTTGTTTGAGGCTGTAAACTCAAAAGGCCTGGCTTTCCCCCAGGAGGACTCCATAAATATGAACTCACTTCCCTTCTGCTTTGATTAAAAATGGTTGAGGAGAAAAACGATGACATCAGTGCAAAGCAAGGCCTCACTTCTTGACCTGTGTGACCTAGAAAATTAGTCAACATCTCTGAATCCATTTTCTTTAATAGGAATTCAGAATGCGTAGGGCTATTCCCAGGCATACACAGCATCCATCCTCATTAAATATCAGCCTCCCTCTCCTGAGTTGGCATGGGTGGATGATTTTCAGATGAAGAAATGTATTTCCTACTAAAGAAATTCTACAAACCATGAGATACCACTGTATCCTCATTAGAATGGTGAAAATCCTGATCCCGCCAACCTTAACTGCTGGTGAGGACGTGGAGAGGCAGGAGCCTCATCCCCTGCTGATGGGAACGCCGGGTGGTGCAGCACTGCGGAGGATAGTGGGCAACTCCTTATAAAACAGGTGCATCTTACCACACAGCCCAGGAATCATGCTCCTGGATATTCACCCAGCAGGCCTGGAAACTCATTGCGAGTAAGTTTATATCCAAACAAAAGCCGGCAGTTCATTATTTGTAGCAAATTTATTCAAAATTGCCATCACCTGGAAGCAACCAGCAGGCGAACAGATGAACAAACTAGGATATCTGGACAATGGGATGCTACTTAGCTCTAAAAAGAAATGTCCTCTCAAGCCAGGAGATGCATGGAAGGACTTCAGTCCACATCTCCAAGCGAAAGAAGGTCCTCTGTAAAGGCTAGTGGCTCCAACTATGTGGTGTTCTGGGAAAGGCTGACTGTGGAGGTCGCTGCCAGGGTCAGGAAGGAGGGAGGGTGAATCAGAGCAGGGAGGATTCTCAGGGCAGCACAAGGACTTGGCTTCACATGACAGTAGTGAACACACACCAATATCCATTTATCAAAATCCCTAGAATGTGCAACACCAAGAGTGAGCTCTCACATCAACTGTAGACTTCAGTGACAGTGATGTGTCACCAACGTCAGTGACTGTAACAAATGTACTCTGCAGATGCAGATGTTGGGGGGTCTGTGCAGAGGTGGGGGTGAGGTGGATATGGAAGCTTTCTGTACAATTAGGCTCCACCGTGCTATAAACCTAAAACTGCTCCAGAAAAGTTTGCTTTTAAAAAGTCTGAATTTCCAGCTTCCTAATGCAAACTGACCTCCCTCCCAAGAATTACCTTGCCGAAGTGAGCTTTCCGGTAGGAAAGGAGAAGAGGCCGTGTGTCCCCTGATGGGAATTCTCTCCTCCCAGGCCCACAGCACCATAGCTCATGCTCCTGGGTAAACCTGGGATGAACTTGGCCTTGCAGAGGGTGCTGCCTGCAGGGTTAGGGCAGGCAGCACAGTGAAGGAAAAGGAGATCTGGCCTGTGGTAGATACAGCTTGTTCTAGGGCAGAAAACCCAGAGCAGAATGCTCCTAACCCAGGAGCAGTCCCACCCAGACACGTTCACTTAGGACGGGCTGTTGACATGTTGCTTCCCTGATTTTTTCCCAGGTTTTCCCCATCCTCTAGTCTGAGTCAAGATAACAACCAGTGTGCAGAGCTGCATCTGGGTCTTTGAAATGCAGTCTTTCCACCTCAAACCCTTTGCAGAATGAGGCATCAAGGTATCCCTCAGGGAACAAGTGAGCAACCAACCTGCTTTCTGTTTAGGCTGTTATCTCTTGTTCCTTCAGTTTAATCTCATCGCCAGATGGAAAAGTTGAGGCACCAGCAGTGCGGATGGACTACAGGAATTTGCACACGAATCCAGAACACTCATCTGTGCCCTCCCCCTGCCTCTTTCCTCACCCAAGCCTCTCTCCCAGCACCAAGATGGCTGGGAAGAGCGAAGGGGAGGGAGGAGAGGGCGGCCTGGGCGCCTCCCGTCCTGTGTCTGCAGACTACTCAGTCCCTGGAGTTTTCCTGACTGCTTGGTGAGGCCTGAGCCATCAGGACGGAAAGAGAGTGCTGGTACCACCGTGATCTCAGCTCCACTCCCCTGAGCTCTCCAAGAGTTCCCATGAGGTTTCTCACCAAGGCCTCCTCAAGTAAGCTGGGAGCGCACTCCTGCATCTGTGCCGTTGATCATGGGCGTCCTTGCCTGCTGCTAGGCTTCAGGTGCTCAGGAAAGCATCAGGGAGTCAGATGTGGGAGCCCTATTCTGCCTCCTTGCCTCCTCTGATCACCCCAACAGATGTGGGAAACATCTATCAGCCCCAGCGCTTTCCTGACTCTTGGAGGTTCAGGAGCATCGTAAATACCCTCTCTCCAGAAGCTCCCTCCTGTGGGACTGTAAGGGAACTGGGCTTTCCAGCAAAATTCATCCAGAGTTCACTCTGAATGCACTAAGAAAATGAGACCTGTATGAAGCTACAGCTGTGCGCTTCTCCACTGGAAATCGGTCTTCTGAAATCTGAGGATCTTTGCGTTGACACTGAGTTTTGGGTGAAGATTCAACTAAATGCTTGCGTGCCTTACAACGCTCCTATCCATAGATATCCTGCCTAATAAAGCCAAGTCACATGATCCCAGTTGTCAGATAGTTCTCTCAAGTCACTAGGAGTTTGGCATGAATAAGGATTGAGCAAAGATTTAGGATTAAATTCTTTGGTCCCAAAAGGTACATCAAGTTTTCAAGACCCCTGTTTAAAGGATTTGCATCCAAATTGCCATCCACCATGTAGGTATTCTAACAAAAAGAACTTGAATTTTTTTATGTTTCCTCTTAGTCCACTTCTAAACCCACATAAAAGCAGTTTGGGACTAGTCAGAGCCCCATAGAAGGTAATTGGAGACTGAGACTTTTTTTGAATAAAAGATTTTCCTTTTCAATGGAAATAACTGACTTTCATCATAGATTCCATATCTTTTATCTTGATCAGAAAACATTTTGGAGAGGGTAGGGGTGGGGTGAGCTCCTTGCCTGAAGTGATCCTTCACGGGGACTGAATAGGGCATTCACTGGCAGAAAGGAGGGGTCCTGAAAGTGGCTGGGAAGGGTGGAGAGAGGGGCCGAGTGCCAGTTCCTTCCTCCTCAGGGAGCTGTTTTTCTGCTTTACATGCAAAGAATTGCTTTGTACAGTCAAGTTGTCTCAATCTTGTTTACATAAAAGAAATTGAACATTTATTTTGTACCGGGTTATTTTTTTCTTCCTTTGCCAATCAGAGGGCCCTGAGCAAATCAATAAACAAAGACCTTGCTCTGTCTTCACTCTGTGGCTGGGATGTGGGCTGAGTAACCCTTTGATGCCCAGATGCTTGTTTCCTGGGATGGAGATTCGCTGCCCTGCTCAGACGGTTCTGAGTGGCATCCTCCGCATCCTGGAGACCTGGAGCTCCAGAGGATGGGGAAGGCACACAGGTCTCGGGACTCCTGGGCTCCCTGGCAGATAGCAGACAGCAAACTTGGGAGAGAGGGGAAAACCTGTGTCTCTGGCCTCTGCAGAAATCAGCAGAAGCCCTGAAGCATGCGATTTGGTAGCTCTAATCTTAGCCCAGCCAACAGCCAGCATGCTGTTGGTTATTAAATCAATCAAAACACCTCCAAAAACTACACCCCTGATATTTGACTTCGTGGTGTTTCATAGAGCTGCTCTATGCTGGTGGGCAAGATAATGTTCTCTTTATTTTACTTTCTTCCTAAATTTACCTGCTGTGAACTTGGACTCATCTTTTGTTTTCTTGTTTTGGGACAACATGAAAAATAAGATGAAACATGCAGCCATTGGAAAGAATTTCCTTAGCCACGTAAAACTGGCTACTGTTCCCCCTTTAAAGTTCCAACAGCGGCTTTCTAGAGGTTCATCATCCACAAATCCCAGCTTGAGTAGCTTGGCAGAAGTGGGGGGAATAAGGGTTTCGGTGTGGGACAAACCTGGATTTGGTAACTATGGCATCGCCTTTTCTAGTAGGTTGACTGTAGATAAGTTAAAGAACCTCTCTAACACCTGCTTTCCTCAGTTATAAAATAGGAATAATGGGACCTGTTTTGGAGATAATATCTCTAAAGAGCGTGACATTCTTTCCCTCGCCAAACTTAGACGTTGTGGTGACAAAGTCCCTCAAAACCAGAGTGTCTGTGTCACTTATTAGGACTCAGAAAATGATATCCCAAAATATGGCATTTTGGTCCCCGAACACTTGGAACTAAAGGAGATCATAAAGCCTGAGGTGCTGCCTCAGAGCCAGGGGCCTTACGACCCTCCCGCCCCTTCCCCCAAGGGCAGGGACACTTTGCTCTGAAGGTTCCTTATCCTCAGTAAAGACCAGACTGTCCCAAGGAGCACACCTGCTCAGTCCACTTGTGAGCTCTCACGAAGCAATGCAGCCTAAGCTCTTGTCACAAAGAGACTGAGAGCCAGACGTCACACGGGGAGCCCAGAGAGATTCATCTCTGCTGGCTCTTCCCGGCCACTCCTCTCTCCTCACAACCCTTCACCCAGCACCCAGGCTGCCGAGCCTTCGAGCTCCCTCCCCAGCACAAAGACGAGGACAGGCTTCCACATCTCCTTGGGTCCTGAGTGTCCCCTTCTTCTGACTCCCTCACACACAGAGACACATGTGCACGCTTCTTCTCCTGTTAGTCACTCGAGTGCCAGCTTGTCCAGCAGACTCAACACAGAGGCTTCCAGGAGGAGTGGAAGCGACTCCCCCCACCCCTACACCAGAGTGTCTGCTGCATGGTCCTTCCCTCTCCCCGGGCTCCAGAGCAATCTCTAGTGGTGTGAGCAGTTACAAGTCAGTCACACACAACACGTGTGTGTTTCTGTGTGTGTGAATATGCCACAAAAATTCCCCACAAAATGAGCATAAATTGAATAAAATTGTTACCACAACTGGACATAACCTATAACTTCGCATATATTGTAAAACAGAACTAGTTAAGGGATTTATGAGTTGGTGTTTGGTGATCTACTAGATGTTAGTATTTCAGTAAATCACTTAGCCCTTGGCCAGCAGGAGGGTGTATGGAACAACAGCTCATAGCCGGCATGTCATGAGGACTAACGGCCCAGGCCTCGCTCCAAGCGCTGCGCACTGACCAAGCTGATTTTACAGTGACCTGCTTACAGCATGCAAGCAGGACTCTTCCCGCCCATTTCACAGATGGGATCTGTGAAGCTTGGTGATGCAGAGGGCCTGCCCTGGTCACACAGAAGGAAGAGGACCGAGATTCCAACACAGCCCGCCCGACCCCAGAGGCCACCATTCAGCCAATAAATCTCCCTCCCTCCAGTAGTGACATGAAGGTCCTCCAGCACAGGCCTGGTGTGAGCCCAGGCACACCCTCTCCCCATGATCCATGTGCGATTTCCTCCAGAACGTCACAGGGCTGGGCACAGGTAAAGGGTCGGGGCAACTTGAAAGGAAGAAAATGACACAATAAAAACCATGCGAACAGACCAAATTAGAGAGAAGTCACCTCTCATGAAAGGATTAGACCGGAAGTCATGGCCAGGGGTGAGAATCAGAGTCAGGGTTCCCCAAACTCCTTAAACTGCCCCCACATCCTGGGGATGCCGGTTTGTGCAGCACCCATTACACAAGTCTGAACCCCGGGCAGCAGGTTCCCTGCCAACTCTGCTGGTGCCTGGCTTGTCCCAAGGCCCCCTCCCCGTGACAAGTGACAACACTGTTTAAATGGACACTTTTCTTGCTGACTATGGGCCGAAGCCATGTCCTAAGACACGGAGAATATGGCCCAAGAGGACTGGAAATTTTAGCTGAAGTGGACTCGCTGTTTGCTGGTGAAGGCCTTTGGGTGTTTCCCATCTGTGGATGTGTGACAACGACCAATAGGAAGGTGATTTAAAACATTCTTAGAGGACATGTGAATATGCATGGCCTCTGGGGAGTTGCCGCCCACACTCCTGTGTCTGCTGGAGCAGCAGCTGCCCTGCCAGGTGAGCCCAACACCGTGGCGTCGTCACAGGAGCCTCTTCGTCCCCACACCCAATGGGGCTCCCGCTCGTGACTTCTGCGACCCTCCAGCTCTTTTGCCCTCTGAACAGTGCGGGACTCTCTGGCCACCTCTGGCCCCCTGTGTCTCCACTTCCTCTGTGGGGCTGCACAGGGACCCTGCCTCCCGCCACACGCGGGCGACTCCTGCCTCTCGTGCCCTCAGGCACCTCTGTTCCCCGTGCCCTGAATGGACTGGAAAAACTGCCCTTCTCCCCAGAGTCATCTGTGTACTCCACAGTGGCGCACAAAACGCCAATGGATTTACTCTGGTAACTTCTAAAATGTATCTGAAAGAAGAGCTACACGTGAACTGCAAGAATGTACTGAAAAGGAATGAACTGAGGGAAATCTTACACTAAGAGATACGAAATTAAAACATAAAATTGCATTCAAGTAAACACAGAAACTATCAGAACACATGGACAGTCAAATATAGCAAGCATGTAAATGCAAGAATGTCTCTAGTTCTAGTATGTAAAAAACACAGCATTTTTAGAAAAATGTGAAAAGTGTGGTCTATCCAATAAATGATTCTAGAGGGATTGTTCATGCTTTACTTTTTATTATACACTAAAACAAATTCCAGGAAGATAAAAGTTGAAAGAAACTTTAGTTAACTATTTATATAATCTGGGTATGTGGGAGGGCTTTTTAGGCATAACCTTAACACAGAAACTGTAAAAATACCTTGGATATGTAACTACGTAAGTATAAAATTATGCATCAAAAGCTATCATAAACAGAACTGAAAAGCAAACGGTAAAACAGAAAAGTATTTGTAATGTATAAAGCAAACAGGAGGTTAATATCTTCAATATGTAAAGAATCATTGCAAACCTATAAGAAAAAAAAAACACTACATAGGAAGGAGGGGGCAAGACTATAAACATGTGGTCCACAGCGAGGGAATATAAATGGTCACAAACAGGAAAATGCACTGGATCTTGCTTCTAATCAAAGAGATGCAGATTTAACAAATCACCTCTAAGGAGCAGGACCCACTTTCCTTTCTATTTTATAAACTTTCGTGCTTCTTGACAATTTTTTAAAAAGGCATTCAAATAAAATAAAAAGAATAAAATACGAAAGTTATGTGAATCTATAAAGTATTACCATATTTTTGGAGGAGTATATTTATTGGGAAGTTATCAGCCACTAAGTGGATTGCTAAGAGAAAAATGTAGCCCATAGGTCCCATGCATGACACAACTCAATTTTGTAGAAGATGCATGTGGAACTGTAAAAATGTGTAGATGAAAATCTAGATATGTAGAAAATAAAATGTTAACAGAGCTTGTCTCTGATGGGTAATTTTCTCTTTTCCTACTTTTGCTCATCTATTTTCTGACTTTCTGAGTCATGACTTTGTATTAACTTTAAAGTTTTTTTTTCTTTTGAGCATGACATGTACAGAAAACTCTGTAACTTGTAATGCGAGCTGGATGTACAATTGCAAAGTGAGGGCACCCCCGGAATTAATTTTCTAATTTTAGAAGTTTTGCAATTTGGAGAAATCAAGAAGTTGAAAACCACCAAGTGCTGGTTCTGTTTTGTTTTGCCATTTCTGCCTCAGTTTATCTCTTTCTTCTCAGTCTTGAGGTTTAACAGGGTGGTAAAACTGTACAGGTTTCTGCGAGTTTCACAGTAGACATTTATTCCCTCACATTTCTAGAGGCCAGAAGCCCCAAGGCCAGACCTCGGCAGGGTGCAGCCCTCTGCATGCTCCAGGGGACTCTGTCCTTGCCCCTTGGTGTCCCTGGCTTGTGGAAACATGACTCCAATCCATCTTCACATGAGGCCTCCACATGGATGTCTCCACTCAGTGTCTTCCTGTGACATCTGTGGCTGCATATAGGGCCACCGCAGCAGGAGCTGGGCATCTTATCCCAGTCACATCCACATCAACCTCTATCCAAATAAGACCACACTGTCTGCTTGTGTGTGGAGGTAGTTGGGGGCACCCAGTTCAGTCTGCTGTATAGATAGAACTACCATCCAGGTAAAGAAATAATGTGTCCTTGTGCCTCCTGTTGATCTCTAGCCCCCCTCACCTCTGTATGTCATTACCAACCCTCCCAACACAGTGGTTGTTTTGCCTTTTCTTAAATCTTACACAAATAGAATTCTGTTGGGCATATTTTACTCAGTATTGTACCTTCAAATTTCACTCTTATTGCGTACCTATAATCCCAGCACTCTGGGAGGCTGAGGCAGGAGGGTTTCAAATTCAAGCCCAGCCTGGGCAAATTAGTGATTCTCTGTCTCAAAATAAAAATCAAAAAGGACTATGGATGTAGCTTAGTGTAAGGACCCTAGGTTCAATCCCTAATATTGCCAAAAAAATTAAAAAATTATTCCTGCTGTTGCCCGAAGCAGGGCTTCCTCCACAGCATCTGAAGATAACATACAAATTCCAATTCATGGTGTGTGGGGGGTGCATCGTGCTGTTGACAGACATTTAGCTTCTTTCCAAAATGGGGTTGTTATGAATAATGCTCTCTTAACAATTGTTGCGTGTGTTATTTGGTGCACGTACGCAGGCATTTTTATAAGATGTGTGTCTAGGAGCACAACTGCTCGGGGGTAGAACCACAGGGCATGTGTGTGTTCAGATGTAAGTGTTACTGCCAAACTGTTTTCCAGTGTGCCTGTGTAAAGCTCACCCCCGCTGCGATGTGTGCGGAGACCCCAGGTGCTGCCTCACCTCTGCACTGGTATGGCCAGCCCTTTACGTTTCAGACAATCCGGTGGGCATGTAGAAGTATCTTGTGGGGACTTTTTGCATCTTTCTGATGACTAATGACACTGAATGCTTGTGTTCAAAACTCTTCTGCCCTGTCCTGAGGTTTCAGTGGAATACTGGGAAGCATTTGCATTTCAGAATTCAGATGCTGCTGCAAAACGAGTTGGTGAGGGAAGGCTGCTGGTGTGTCTGGGAGACACAGTCCTTCTCTCCCCTGCCTGTGTGCTGCTGTTCTCTGGAGTCCATTTGGAAAGAAATGGCCTCCAGTTTGACCGAGGCCCAAGGAAGGACCATGTCCATGGCGTTGGCTGTTTTTCTTTATCCACAGCTTGCTCCCCAACTCCCGGCAGAATTAGAGCTCTGCCCCCTTTTCTGCACTGGGATGTGCAAATTATAGCAGCTACAAAGATTTTGCCTCTTGTAGAGGACAGATGTGGCCACAGATGTCCCGCGTTGGGAGGATGGTGTGTTGGATGGCACTCAGAGACAGACAGCAATAACTGCACGAGCTAATCACGTCACAGACATGGACACAGCAGACCATCAGCAGGCAGCGCAGCAGGCAGGCAGGTACAGGGCTCCGCCCTGGCCTTGCTGGCTACCACTGCTGTGAGCTGCGTGAGGGCCACGAGCTCCAGGGAGCCCACAGCCCTGCCGGCCCCAGGGTGGACCTTCGGGCAGAGCCGACCCAAGCGCAAGAGTGTTCACCTGGGATCCCAGAATCACAACCGATCTGCAGACCCACACGTGTAAAAATAAATGTGCTGGCCATAAGCTATTGAAACTTGGAGAATGTTTGTCGCTAGTTAGCAGAAATGGAATAACAGAGTAGTGCTCTTTTTCCATCCACTTCCTCAGTGAGTAAATTCAACTCAGAGAAATCAAGCAATACCCCTCAGTCACGCACTCAGTGGGGGAAAGAGCCAGTATCTGAGCCAGCACCGCCGTGTTTCTGAGTCCCGACCTTTAACCACCGCACGCTCCCCGTTCAAACTTGGACAGGCTGCGGCGGTGGGCCAGAAGCCACACGACGGGTCTAACTGGAAGGAATCAGCGACCCAGCTAAGACAGCAACAACATGACGGTAACTGGGGTGCAGGCAGGGGACGGGCAGCGGCGCAGCCACAGGCCTGGTGGTGCAGCTCCAGCTTGAGGCTCGACCAGCGTGGAAACGGCGGCCATGTTGGCGGAAGCGCACGGCCTGGAAACAGGAAACGGCCACTGTCTCCATGTCGGGCGGAGTTGGGTCCAGGCTCCCAGGGCTGCTGGCCATGCTGGACCTTGCTTGGAAGGCACCAGGGACAGTGGGGTCCAGGCATGAAGTGGCAGCTTCCGTGGCTGCCCATCCAGGGCTCTCCTGTGTAGGCGGCGGAGGCCTGGGAGACAGGGTGTCAGGAGGCCTGTGTGCTGGCCCCTCCCCTCCCTCAGTTTCCCCATTGCCTATAGAATAAGGACAGGATCCTTCGCATGGCTCATGTTGGCGTCACGCTGTCTTCCTTTGGGTCCCTGAGCGCATTTTGTCCTCTCGGCAGAGTTTTCACCCCCTGCCCACCCATCTTTCAGCCCCGCACTCCCTGCGCCTCTCTGAGAGGCATCCAGCTAACAGTCTGGGTAGCACAGAGTCCTAGAACTCCCTCCTTCTGCCTTGCAGCTTTGTCCACACCCATCACCGGGCCTTGACCATCATCTGTTTCCCTAATTAGACTACAGGCTCCAGTTGGACAGAGAACCCACCTCCTGTTCTCCGGGTCCCCATTGCACCCCTCCTTCTGCCCAGTGGTTGGCCCTGCAGCAGTGCTCATTAGATGCACAAAAAGCTTCGATATGAAAGAGGAGTCACACAGCTACTGTGAGGAAAATAAAGGCCTGCTTATAATTATAGCTACCCAAAGGGGCTTGGGCTGTCTTTTTTTGTTTCTTAGTACATGTCTGCAGTACACAATGTTTACGTTCCTGTGTGGATTTGGTACCTGTGCGCAGCACATCTTGCGTGGCTTTACTTTGTCTGTTAGTGAAATTTTTCTGGAGGGATTTGTACCTCAGATAAGGGTTGAGCTGGATGACCTCTAAAAGCGAGCCCAAGAGTCTGGGGTGTGAATGTCCCCTGTGTTCCGGTCACCTGGGCACAGGGCACCTTTTGGCTCTCTGCCACTCTGCCTGCAGGCTCCTCCCTTTCCTTTCTGACTTTCCAACCCTGGAACACTGACGAAACACATGTACTGCTAGCTTGAGATTTAGGATCCTCCACCCTGCTGGTCTTTCATGTTGCTGTCTCTTTCTGGGGCTTTGACTTTGTGACCCAAAGAACGGGGCTACATTTGCCATCGGTTGTGTGTACTCGGGGGAGGACGTGCGGGTGGGGAAGCTCACAGAGTATCAGATGCAGCTGGGGTAGGACGTTAAGCAGAGATCAGGAGGAGGTGAGCAGAGGGAGGCACAGAATGAGGCAGCCCGTCCTTGGCTCACAGCATCCCGGAGGTGTCTGTGTCTGCAACTTCTCAGCCGCTGGGTCTCAGGTGTCCTGAGGACGAACGCATGTGGTGTTGCTCATGTGCTTCTGCTGTCCTGTGTCAGCTCCAGCCAGCTCCGTGTGTGCGAAGAGCAAGGATCCGTGAGGCTGGCCGTGTACCCAGGAGGCCCTTTAAGGGTTTATTATTTCTGCCAAGTTCTAATGCTCACTGCCAGGATTTGCCCTGGTGAATGCTTGTTAATGCAGCTTTGGGGTTGCCTAGGCAAAAGGAAGCCCAGCCACCCACTATAATAACTGCTTTAATGTGTGGTCTGTGTAGTATCCTTTAACAAATGAGCAAGTGGCCGGAGTTACATTAGGCAGCATTGCCAGAGGTTGGTGATAAATCTCCAGTCCCTGCCAGGGCCAGTGTGAGCCCCGTCAGTCCGAGGATTAACTTTCCTGTAGGAACAGCCAAGGCTTTTTCCCTTTCCTTTCGTTTTTTTTTTTTTTTCCAGGCCTTGCTGCATGCCAGGAGCTATGGTGTGGGTAAGGGAGTGAGGGTGGGGCGACGTCTCACATGTACAATTTCAATTAGTCTTCATCATATATCTCTATGGTGCATGTTATTATTCCTACTCTCCCAGTGAGGAAATGGAGACTCGAATTATTTAGGTGACGTGGCTAAGGTCACACTGATGACAAACACTGGGATTCAGATTTTACTCCAAAGTCATCATCTGCCCTTCAACAGGAATGAGGCTCTCTCCTTCTTTACCTGAATATTGCAAAGAAAGTGGGTTGGGTGCAGGACTTACTCCACTCGTGGCTGGATAGTCTCTGTCTTTCCTATGTAGCATATAGAAGGTGTTGACAAATATTGAGATAATTAAGAAATTTGAACCAATCATAGTTATGTTTGTTTAGCTGCCTCTCATTTTAGATTTCCATTCCAGTGATGAACTAGCCAGAAAATGTCCTTTTCCTGACAGATTTCAATATGTGCCAAAAACCCACCTCAGTGTGTTGTAAGGAGAAATGCAAACTTACAATGAAATGTCTAAATGATCATATTTTTGTCCATCAACTTACTACATTTTGTAAGAATTAATATCAGGAAATGCAGGAAGTTGAAATCTACAAATGCAGACAAAGGAGGACTACGTCTATGTGGCTTTAATACTGAGCAGCAAATTTGGCAGTGAGTTTCCTGCTGTTCAGAGACAAACCAGAAACACAATCAGGTCTGAGATACTGGTTTTCATAGAGAAAAAAGCATAGAGAACACAGATCCCCCAGGGAGATGAGGATGTCCCTGCTACCTAGTTCTGGAGTAAGTTTCTCTGGAAGACTGAGAAGAACAACAGGTCGTGGAGTGACCACTGCCCGCTCCCGCTAAATCCCACAGTACTCCAGCACCAAGGCAAATGCCACAGCACAGTCCACAGAAAGGAAGTCTGGAGAAGGCCTGAAATGTTGTGGTCCATTGCTGTGTGTTTCCGGAGCTACAGTGGACACAGGATTAACTCTAACCCTCAAATAAGAACATGGATGGAGCACGCATCTTTCCATCATCTTCTACAGACCATGTTTCCCTCAGTGGAGCTGACAGTGGCGTGGATGTGGTTTGCTCCCCAAAGCCCCTGTGTTGGAAACTTGGTCTCCGTGTGGTGATGTTGGAGGTGATGGGGCCCTGGGGCCCTCAGAGGGATGGATGCAGGTCTCCTGGGACCACAGTTTGTTCTGCTCCCGGGAGACAGGGCTGGGGTAAAAGAGCAAGACCAGCACCCTACTCTCTGGCTTCCTGTCTCCCCACACGCTCTCCCCCACCATGTGCTCTACCCAGTATGACACTGCCCACCACAGGCCCTCACCAGAGATCAGGCACATGGGGCCGCCTGATCTGCCACCTCAAAACTGTGAACCCAAGAATCTCAGCACACAGAGCCCATCCCACGCAGCCCATTTTTCTCTTCTATAAGGGAAAATTGTCTGGAAACTCTGCACTGAGCATTTGCCACGGTGGCCGAGAAATCCCAGCATTTGACCTTTGTCTCTTCAGTGATCTGGGCACAGAGGCCCAGCCCATGGCCTCCTGTCTCCTGCTGCAGCCACAGATCTCACCTCATTTGTCAGCACACACTGAAGGTATGAGAGGCTGTCTCGTTCCATGGGACAGTGGCCTCTTGCTCTCTGAGCACCGGTGGAGTCTGGCCAAGCCACCCTGCCCTGCCCACGTGTCTAGACCCACCCCAAAAGTCTCGTGTTCTGGGACTTCCGTGTTCAGCAGGAGCACATTACCACAGCCCTGAGCGTCTGTGCAGCCCTGGGGATGAGGCCAAGTCTTTCCACATAAATCACCTCTTCGGTTTTGGTGTGAGACAGATCGGACGTGTGGCGACCCCACTTTCCGGGTGAAGCCCCGAAGTCACACTGCAGGGAGGGTGACAGAACCACTGCCTCCCTTTGAAGGGTCCACCTTTCTCTTCTAGATGTGTCGGCCTTCACACTGAGGTGACCAGACTACTCGACCCAGGCTGCCATCTCTTCTGATGCTGGCAGGACTGAAGAGAGGTTTTAGGGAAGATGTGGTGGAGCAGCGCTGTGTTTCAGAAGATGGTCTCTAAATGAAGGTGGGCCGGGCTGGCATCACACCTGGCCGCTTCTCCAGCTGAACAGGGGGCCTCGCACAGCCCACGCATCAGCCCTGGGCCGCAGGGTCTGCTTCCTCACCTTGCAAACAGCCATCCCCCAGGTCTCACCGGGGCTGCCCCTCCTCTCCTTCCCTTGGCCTGTCCCCACCCAGGAGGCCCTTGCAGCGCTGTGGTGTCTTGGCCCTGCAGAGCTGCCGCGGCCACTAAGCTTTGATTTCCAGGGCCCCAGATGGCCCTGTAGCCAGCGCTGTCTCCTGTTGGGTCCTGGCCACCCCGGGATGCCTCTGGGGGATGAGTTCAGTGCGCCGTGCTGTCTGGAGATGGTGCTGGCTGCTCCTCTGGCCTCCGATGCTTTGCTGTGCTTTGGAAAGAAGCCCCACGGCAGGGGCCAGTGGGGGCTCAGCTGGGGTTGGTGCCAGCTTCCTGGCCCTGGTGCTCACGGACAGACAAGGGAACAGGGTGATCAGGGTGACACAGACGGGACTCAGTGCCGCACTTTGTCTCTGGGATCCTCCCAGATGACATGAGAGTGCAGGGACGCCATGGCGGTGACTGCTCCCCACAGACAGCAGGGATCGCTCGCCGTGCAGCCGGGACTGGAGCGGGATCACACGGTTAGCAGCATGTGCCAAGACTGGCTCTTTACTCCTGTGACTCTTCAATTCACTCACTCCGTACAGGGTGAAGGCTCTGAGGGAATCACGGCACCTGCGCGTTTCCTTGGGGCTGATGGCGGTTCGGGTCCCAGACACTTGGATGGGGGAGACACCGCCACGGCGCTTCGGCAGCACCGCAAATCACCTCACTGCTGTGACGGTACTGGCTTCAAGGGCTGTCACTAGATTATCTAAAACTCAAGGTCTGTACGAATCTGAGTCACTGTGTTTGATGGGCTGGTGAGCGGGGGCTGACGATCGAGGGTGGGACGGCTTCCTGGAAATCCAGTTAAAGGGAGATTGATGTCCGGTGTTCTGACCTCGTGATGGGTTCATTATGAGAGTTAAGTGCAGCTATTTAAAAGACACATTCATTCCTTATTAAGGCAAATTCTTGAATATTCATCCATATAAAGTGGCCCAAAGAAATGTCAATCATATCTCTCCCTGCCATTTTTACAAATGACATGAAAAAGCCTATCGCAGTCATTATAAATCAGGGCTTTTGGTCTTTACCACAGAGTGCAATTTTTAGATTGCAAAATGCTGGCCCATTATGATCTGTGTTTCCATTTCTTTTAGTTTATTCATTCATTCAACAAGCTTTTTATTGAGCATCTACTGTGTGGAAGTGGTACAAATCCAGGAGGACCGAAACTGTATTCTTTGCTCTTGAAATTCTGGGAAGAGATCTGAACAGCACTCTGATGACAGAGATGCCGAGGAGAGTTTATGAACGAGCAGGAGGCGAGCAGGGCGCTGGCACATGGGGTGGCTCACCCTGGGCTGACCCAGGGACGGCGATGGCGAAGGCGGGTGGGGGGATCCAGGTGACTCTCGGAGGAGGGGACATGCACAGCAGGGAAGGGCGGCTTCTGTCATGCGTGGGAGGCTGTCAGTTGTTCCCCTGTGGGCTCCAGGGAGCAGGGAGGGCGGGCTCCAGGGAGGAGGAGGTGCCTCAGCTGACAGGAGCAGGAGCGAGGGCTGACACTCTCTTTCCCTTCCTGCGCGTGTGACAAACTACTAAGAACACACATGTATTGAACCCTCACAGAAACTCTGCGAGGCAGGAGCTCTCATTAGCCCGGTGTCAGAAGGGAAACTGAGGCCCGGAGAGGTCTGGTAGGTTGACCGGCATCGCACGGTCGGCAGAGGAAGAGCTGGACTCTGAGGCCACGCTGCGAATTCTTAACTGTGGTGTGCGCCTTCCTGCTCGATTGCTGATTGTCTTAGTTAGGTTTTCAGAGCCGATGGTTTTAAGAGAGCAGATTTAATAGGGGACATTTACAATATTCACCCAGAAGCCAAATGCAGAAGGTGCCGAATGTCCATCTAGGCACTGGAGACCCAAAAGATCCAATGAGGGCTGGGAGCCCACAGCACTGTCCCATGTAGGTCCGTGTCTGCACATGATGGCTGGAGCCAGGATACGATGCTCGCAGCAGAGATGACAACTAGAGCTCCCCCAAAGCAACAGCAGCCATCCTTGACCACAGCAAGGCCCTGAGCTCCTTCCTCAATGAGAACAGCCGAGTTCCTTTCAGGAGAACCAGCCACAGCAGAGCTTCTCCTGGGAAACAGCCCGCCAACTAGCTACGGCTCCCACTCTGCTTTATGTCGCATCAGCAACAACCCTCAGGTGGGTCTCGCACGCCCAGCATCACACCAACTCAGTCCGGCTGGGCGTTCTGGCGCAAGTTGACTGTATTAGGTCCACCATACTGATGGGGTAGGAGAAGGGGAAGTAACTTTTCAAATACGTTAGAAATTTCAAAACGATGTTTTATTTGTGTTGCTTTCTTGGTCTAGGTTAAACAGCTAGATTGAAATACAAATGAATTTGTTTTTATATAGAAAAAATGGGGTGAAAATGAAGTTTATAGATGCAGAACTCAGAAACAACGTAGAGGTTCATCTTAATGCTTTTTATCCACACGTTCTCATGCCCAGAGTGTGCGTCTTGTGGGCTGCCTGTGCAGACACGTGTAAATGTCACACGGAGAATCCAGCACGTTTAGCCTTGATCTAAGTGTGATGTGGAAAAAGGCTGCAGTTTCGACTTTTAAAAAACTATTTCCCTCTCTCCGTCGATAACCTCTGTTTGTAACGCTGAAATCTCACAAACGCGGCGCAGCAAACATGCAGAATGAGCTTAGTGTTCCCGGCACAGTCCGAGTCGAGCAGCACATAATTTGGCGGTTTGGCGGGCGGGAGTTAAAGACAAACCCGGGACGGAGTGGCACAGAGCCTGTATTATTTCCGAGTGAGTTCGCGTAGCGCCCACGGGGTGAGCTGATCGGAATCCGGGTGCGCTCTCCCACCCCACTGCACCCCCGAGCTTTCATAAAGTGTCGGTCCACAGTGCGACGTTTCTCCTGTCCAAATAGAGATGCTTCGAATCTGCATCTGTGCTCTTGGCAGAGTCGCGGATGCCATCTATTTTTGCCCGCTCGGCCCTGGTGGCGCCACCCAGCGGTCGGCAGGGTGGGGGGCCAGGTGCACCCCTTGATCTCTGTGCGGTTAGGAAGGGGTGGGGGAGGGGCTCTAGGGAGAAACATGGGGGCTCACTGTCCATTTTAAGCACTAAAACTCACCATTACACAGAAGGAGGATCCTATGGAGCAGAATTGCTTCAATTCTGAAGAAAAAGAAGAGCAAGATTTGAAAGTAGCTGTGCACTAGGCACCGTGTTGAAAACCTCGGTGGCCAAATGCCCAGGCCACCTATCGCCTGCCGGTCTAGAGTGATTAATAGCTTTTCCTGATGCTGTCAGAGCTGTCCCAGTGTGGGCGGCAAATGATATCATCTCCTGCGTCCAGTCTGACGAAGACCACGTTAGGGGAAATCGCCTCACTTCCCTGCTCACTCTGCAAGCTGAGTCTCTGACAAAGTTTCTGCGGTACTGTGTTACCTCCCAGAGAGTGTGTCTCTGCAGAAGGATGGCGCTTAGCCAACATCAGGACAATTCATATATTTCTGACTCTTCGGGAAGGAAGCGTGTTCCTTCAGTTCTTCTCCAGCGGTGGGGACGTGGGTTTGTCCCGTGCTGCCACATTCCCTCGCTCACGTGTCCCTGGTGGCCAGAGGTGACATTTGGAGAAACAGACGGGAGTTGATGACCACAGTCAAGTTTTGATACGAGCCCGTCGACTACAGGAAGCGGCAGATCTACATGGTGTGGGATGCAGAGCTGGTCCTGCCCACCATAAACTCAGCAACTGAGCCGAGGACGCCAGCGCTCCTAGTGTTGTTTCTGCACCATTTCCCATCAGGAGGGAGTGAAGTGCCTTCAGCCTGGGGGTGTTTGACAGGTCTGAGCCAATCACAGAGGAATAAGGGATCCTTTAGGGCTTTGGGGCAGACATACACCACGGGATACAGAGCAGGAGGTAAGGATCCCAACGCGGGAGTCTGGAACCTTGGTTCTAACTCTGCCCTCACGTCTACTGGCCGTGTGACTTGGGGGAAGACTAAACCCTCCTGGAGTTGTTTCCTCGTCTTGAAAAAGATGATGGTATTAGATTCTAAGGGCCTCTGCCTGAGGGTGGGGTCTGCCTACTGCCTTTTCTGCATAAAGTTTTCCTAGAACACAGCGAGACCTGTGTATTAATGTTCCCTCTGTGTTGCTTACAAGCTGCCCCAAGCATCGAGTACAGAGGTTTCTTGGCTCACACAGGTTTATGTCCTGATGAACCCGTGGCAAATGGAAAATATTTTAAGTCAAAAATGCCCTAAACCACTGGGCGTGGTGGCATATGCCTGTAATCCCAGCACTTGAGAGGCTGAGGCAGGAGGATTGTCACAAGTTTGAGGCCAGCCTGGGCTACATAGTGTGTGCAAGGCCAGCATGAACGACATTGTGAGACCCTGTCTCAAAAAAATGCACTAACTCTGTCTAACCTGCCGAGCACCAAACTCAGCACCCTGCACGCTGTGCAGAGGGTCAGGTGTTTGCCTGATGGGCACAGGGTGACAGGGAGCTGGGGCTTGCGGCTGCTCCCCAGGATCACAAAAAGGCAGATAGTGCTGTGCAGGCCTGTGGAAAGATCCAAATTAAAATTCGGGAGTGGTTTCTGCCTGGTGCCTCTCTTGCACCATCCTAAAGTGAAATATCGAAAGTCGAACTGTTGTAAGCTGAGCCCCGTCTGCAGTTGTGACAGAGAATGATCCCACCAAGCATGACTTGTTCTCTCCAGCCCTTAATGAAAAGAGATGCTGCCTGTGGATTCTGTGATCTCTGATGAAGCCAGCTCTCTCTAAGTGTCCACCCAGCAGAGAAGAGGAGGGTGAGGAAGGGCAAGGTGGAGTTAGGGCAGAAATCCGGATAGAAACCAGAAGGCCACTTAGAACAACAGAAAAGTCAGTTGTCCTAATGGTGACAGGCGACAGCACTTCCCGCTGGCCAGGAGGACTCTATGGGTGTGAGATGGGCTCGGGGGCCACAGGAGAGGTGACAGGTGTGTGCGGGCACGGACCCAAGACTCACTGTCAGTACGGTGGTCAGCACAGGCTGGCCCTGGTGCCTCCGAATCCTAAAGCAGGAGTGTGGCGTAGAGAATGCAGGGCACCCATGTGCGTGGCCGCAGCATGAAGCTCCTCAGGAGAGGAGGGACTGAGAGGGCGGGGAGGCCTGCTGGGAAGAGCTTAACCCTGCCACAGCAGCCCAAGCTCATAAGCAGCCCCGGATGGGCGCTCGAGGCCTTGGCCAGCAGGTGAGGAGAGTTACTGTGGTGCTTGCTTCAAATCACACGAATCCCAACGCCAAGGCCACTCTGAACGATGAGGTGAAGCAGCCACGGTGGTGACCGAGTCTTGTCGCTGCCCTGGCAGGGGTTGCTCTGGGCTCTCAGGCAGCTCTGGATCCTGTCTTGGGCCAGTGAGTGGAGGGTTGCCAGGTACAAAGCCAGATCATACCTGCTTGCTCAGCCTTCTGCTTCAGCAGACCGCACATGGACCAAGCATCTCATTGCCCTCTCCGGCTGTGGAGATCAACACCACTTCACGAGCAGGGAAGGTCTTTGAGAGGTTCATCAAGATCCATCGTTTATAGGTCACAGCTTTGCAGGGGTGAAGGGGAAACAAAAGAAAATGCATCCAGTAGCTTCCGCATTAAAGAAGTTTGGAAGACGGACACGTCATGTGGGAGTGGCTGTTTCTGAAGAGCAGGCGATGAATGGCTTTCAATTTATTTTATGTTTTGGGGGACATTTATTTTACAGTCTTACCTTTTGTGACCAGAAAAACAACCTTTAACGATGAACACAGGACACCTGTCCTCCTCCTGCAGCATCTGCAGAAGGGACCTGATGGCTCCTGTCTGAAATCCAGGCACCAGGTTGGGTTCCAGAAAATCCCAGAAGCCTGGGGAAGGGCTGGCCGAGAGTGATCCCACCACAGAGGGCAGGGCGGGGAGGGTGCTGACTCTGGTTCGGTTCCAAACCTAACTGGGAAAACACGGGAATGATTACCATCTGGAGTGGCTGGCAACAGGAGGTGAGGAGCAGAGTGGTCTGCGACCAGGACACCCCAGGTGGGGACTCCAGGCGGAATCAACCTCTCAGGTCCCCTGCCTTTGCCTCTGTGCTGAGACGCAGGAGAAAGCCACACCTCTGCGTCCTTCAGGTGACCCGGTGACTCAAATGAGTGGTAGTTCCAAATCCTGCAGTGTCGCATGGAGGCAGGCGCATATTCTGTGGGTCTGCCCTGATCAAACAGCAGAGGCAAAGGGCAAATTAGCTGCACATGAGCTGGGGAGTGTGTGGCCATGATGGCTGGCACCACCCGTGGTTTTCTTGGCAATCGCCAGCCCTCACTCCCCTCTCAGAGTTTCTGAAATGCCACTTTTGGCTAAGGTGCATGCGAGAAATAGTGTATGTTGAGGAAAAGGAAACAGGAAGGTTTCCACCGCCTGCCTCCCCCTGATTCATCAAGAAAAGTCGTGAACAGGAGAGAGCTAGGATTTCTTTAGCGGGAAACATGATGAATGAAAGCTTCTTTTAAGTGCTAGAATATTCTGGAGGGCTCTTGCTAACTAGAAGTAAAGAGCTATTGTGTTCTTTCCATGGCGAATGCAGAGGCGGCTGTGATCTGAGCAGGGCAGTGTTTCTAGAAGGGTTCCCAGTTCCTGGACATGGCGCCTGCCTCAGTTACACCGGAGAAGTGTTGTGCAGGAGCCATGTGCTTTGTACGAGCCTGGTTCCACACACTTAGCCTCTGCCACCTGGTTCGTGGCTCTTAGAAGGCAGGGACCCTGCTGTTTGTCCATTTGTTCCTGCAACACCAATTATTAAGTATCCACTGATGTAGCCACTGCTACACACCAAGGATGCATCTAAATGTATTACAGCCACCATATATATTTACTGTAATATGTATACTATAATATATACCATAACATACACACGGTGACATTTATATAACATGTTAACTATGATGTATATACCATAATGTGTACTATTATATGTACTAGAATGTATACTATAATATATATACTATAATTTATACTATAATGTATGATATACTATAACATATAAACTATAACATATCTTCCTTTTTTTGGGTGCTGGGGATTGAACTCAGGGCCTTGTGCTTGAGCGGTAAGTGCTCTAACCACTGAGCTAAATCCCCCGCCTTTATAACATATCTTCTATAATATATACTATTACATGTACTATAATATATACTGTAGTATATATACTATGATATACACTATAACATATATACTATTATGTATATACTATATACACTATAATATATACAACATACACACCCTACATATATAATATATAATGTTATATTTTCTATAATATATACTATAGCATACAGACTATAACATATATACTGTAACATTACTATCATATGTACTGTAATATATATACTATCATGTATACCATAACATATAGACTATAACATGCATACTATCATATATACCATATATAACATATAGACTATAACATGTGGACTATAACATACGGACTATAACATACGGACTATAACATATGGACTATAACATACGGACTATAACATGTGGACTATAACATACAGACTATAACATGTGGACTATAACATACGGACTATAACATATGGACTATAACATGTGGACTATAACATGTGGACTATAACATGTGGTCTATAACATGTGGATTATAACATATGGACTATAACATGTGGGCTATAACATATGGAGTATAACATATAGGCTCTAACATACAGACTATAACATATGGACTATGACATATAGACTATATTGGGTGGGCTTGGTGCTGGCCACCCAAACAGTATCTCTTCGTCCTGACCCCCAGAGCCTCTGGGTGTGGCCTTCTTTGGAGCATGTGTCCTTGCAGACGCAGTGAAGCCCAACTCCTTGAGATGAGGAGCACCTCCTGGGTCGCCGTGAGGGGGCTGAGCGGTGACAAGTGTCCTGGAGAGAGAGGCACAGATAAGAGGACAGGCACAGGTGAGGACACTGTGTGTCTGCAGACAGAGACAGAGGGGTGCAGCTGGAGAAAAGGGCTGCTGGAGCCACCAGGGCTGGACGAGGCAAAGACAGGATTGTCCTCCAGGGACCCTTCTAAAAGGGTGTGGCCACCCTTTGATGTTAGCCTTCTGGCCTTCAGAACAGAGCCTGAATGTGCTTTTAATTTGTTGTTGTTTTGGGCCGCTTAAATTGTGGTAATTTGTTGTGGCAGCCACAGGAAACTAATGTGCACACACACACACTCACACACACACACACACACACACAGGAGGGCGAAGAGGGGAATATCAAAGAGCTGGGAGCTACCTTTTGTTTTAGGCATTGGGAGGTTGGATTTGTTGGTAGGCAGGGGATGTCATTAGAGGTTTCATCTGTACGGCTATTTGGAGCTTGGTCATGTTCATGTGATCCGAAATAAATCAATTGAGACAATGAATGATTTTGGGAAGCAAGCATGGCAGAATTAAGGAGGCACTTAATATTAAAACTACTGCCACCAGGTAGGAAGTGGCCCTGCTGGAGGGACAGGAAGATAGCAAGTGAGATTATTAGAAGGATGACCAGGATGGTCAAGGGATGCAGGCAGGTGGGCATTCGTGGGGGTTGAGGGTAAAGAAGAGGCGAATAGTAAAGAAGAGCATTTGTTTGGGTCAAAATTCACTCAGATCTCCTAGTCAGAGGTTGGGATCGGGTTGTGAATGCAGTCGAAGGTGGAGAAGTCTGGGTGGTGACGGAAGAGGTGAAGTTGTTCAGTCAGCACTTGGAGGAAGAGCTGATATTGGTGCAGGCCGACTAGCACGGGGCTGTTGTGGCTCTTCAGGCGTAGGAGATGTCGTCAGGCAAAGAATGTCCTGGCACCTGCGTGGGGAGACTCAGGGCTGGATGAGGTTGGCCTGAAGAATCTGTGTACAAGAGGGTGAGCCAGACTGAATGGCTCTGTAGCTGATGAGGTCAGAGTGTGAGCACCAAACCTGGGTAGAATTGTACAAAGTCAGTTTTTGTGCCTCAGAAGCCAGGAGGGCAGCTGCGGTCAGGACCAAAGACAAAGGGCCGTCCTTGATAAGACCTGTCAGCTGCTTTGAGAGGCATGTTACAGGGAAGAGGGGTCGCCAGCAGGTCGGTGGGTAGTCCTAGTGTTTGCCCTTGTCTCCTAGAGACATAAAGAAGAAACGGTTTATTAGGATTAGGTAAGGATAATGCAGGGACTTGGGCGAGAGCCTGGTGGAGGGCTTGTCTGAAGAGGTGGGGAAATCGCGGAATCCCTGAGGAAGAACTGTCCAGGTAAGTTGTGAAGCAAACTCGGACGCGGGATCTTCCTAGGTAAAAGAGTGGCTGAGACAGGGGTTGTAAGGGGATTGTAAAGAAAGCACCTTTGAGGTCAAGTACTGAAAAGAAAGAAGTATCGGGTGGGATCTGGGATAGGAGAGAGAAAGGGTTAGGTACAACTGGATGAGTGGGAATAGTTGTTTCATTCAGGAGCCTGTGGGTTTCCTTACTGCCAGTCTAGGGGTGTTAGCGGGGGAGTGTGTTGGAATGACGAGATTGGCCTTAACGAGGTGGTCAATAATTGACTTGAGTCGTTGCATAGCAAACGTAGTGTGACTAAGGTCCCACACCTTAGGGTTAACTGATAAAGTTGGGGTGGGGTTAGTAAGGTTTTAGGTCAGTGGAGGGTCTGGAGTTCCAGAAAAGAAAATGGGGAGAATGAGATTGTAGTTGAGGTGGATCCCTGGAAGGAAAATAGAGGCACCTGGTTTCTGTAAGAGGCTTCTCCCTAACAGTGGAGTGGGACAGGAGGGCATGACCAAAAAGAAATGGAGGAGAGTTGTGTTGCCAAATGAACAAATGAGAGGCGGGGCCTGCGAGGGAGTTTCTATTAAACCTTTCATGTCAACAGTGGAGACTGAGGAAGGGAAGAAAGTCCCAGAATATCGGGTGAGAATAGATATAACCGGGGGGTCTGAGGATGCAGCACTGGCAGGAACTAGTGGAGATCCGGCCCCATCAGTTGAGCAGGCAGAGAGAGTCAGGCCCCTCTGGGACAGGTGGTAGAGGGGTTTTGGAGAGATTGGCCTCAGGGGAGGGCCAGGAGTCCCCATCTCTCCTGAGGCCAGGGTCCCCATTGTCCACATAGAGGGCGAGGCCTGGTGGGAGGCTGTGGGTTGGGGCAGTCCTTTGCCCAGTGTCTGGATGTGTGACACCAGAAGTGGGGCCCAGAGGGCACTCAACCTCCCTTATTGGGATTACTGGGCAGAGTATGGCCTCTTAGGGCAGTGGCTAGCATTTGAAAGTGAGCTCTCTGTTCCTCATCTCGGCTGTTGAAAACCCTGTAAGCCGTGTCTATTAATTCCTGCTGTGGAGTCTGGGGGCCCTTTTCTAGTTTGGCAGGCTTTTGCCTGATGTCTGGAGCTGACTGGGTGAGAAAGTGGTAATTAAGAAGAGACTGTCCCTCCGGGGATGTTGGATCTAGTGGTCAGGGGCTTTAAAAGAGGGAGGAGTGATCTCTAACATCTAAGCTGTTCCTCTGATAGTCTCTTTCTGGCTCTGTTTTGGGGACAGTTATGTCTGTGGGGGAGTGTCAGTCTGCTTTATCTGATGGCACTCATCTGCATGCTGACCATCAGACTCGCTCTTTCTCACCTAAAGTGAGAGTGGCGGTCAGAATGTAATAAATGTCTCTTCAGGTCATACAGTAAACCTGAGTGAGTTGTCTAAAGGCTTTAATATACTGGGCTGGATCAGCAGAAAAGAATCTAAACGGTGTTAAATTGCTCATGGAGAAGGGGACACGGACCAGACCCTCCACTCCTGCCACCTCCAGTAGCGGGAGGAGGGGTACAGGAGTAGTGACATGTTTGGATCCTTCGGATCAGTTACTAGTGCGGAAGCAGGAGAGATGGGCGTTACCTCCTGCTGGCGCTGTGATGCAGGAGAAGGGAGGGAGGACAGAGGCACCCTGGGTGAGAGAGAAGAGAGTGAGGACTCAGAAGGAAGGGGGGAAGACGGGGCCTTGTTGGGCGGTGGGGAAGAGGGCTGTAAAGGAAGAGGTAGTAGAGTGGAGGGACCAACTCTGCAGGGTCTTCTGAATGCAGGAAGAGGAGCTGTTGAGAACAGGAGGTGCAGAATGAGGGCTGGGAACAAAGAAGGGGAAAAGCCCATATATAAGATACCTCTGTGCACTTGCTATTTCAGTAGAGGAAGTTATCAAAATCTTGTAGCAAGTTTGAATTTAGCATGCCAAATTTAGGCCACTGAGAGCTGCTACCTAATTTTTATTGTGGCCAAGCCAAGGTACAGAGACAGATTAGCTGTTTGGACCATAGGCAGGCTGAAGGAGAATCGCTGGGAATCTTAGAAATTTGGGAGCCCATGATGAGAAAGCCGGAAGAGCTGGATTGCAGCTATAACTTAATTACAGCCGGCCTTTGAATCCTAGGGTGGGAAACCTCTGATTCTGTGAGATGGCTGTTCGGCCTGTCTCCCCACAGAAAGAGTGGTTCAACCAGCACCCTGAAAGCCAACGGGCCACAGTCAAACTTGGTAAGAATTCGCTGGACGTCTCCACAGCATTAACCAGGCTTTTATTCAGTCCTCATGAGGCTTATTTGGCCTGTCTCCTCACAAAGGAAGCTGAGGAAAATAGAGTGCCAAGATATTTTGGACCAAGCATCCCTGACCCAAACTCTTGGAGTGGGACCTCCCAGAGGGCCCGCAAAGTGCCTGACTTTCCGGGTACCACGGAAAGCCAGGAGATTTGACCAACTTACTAGTGCTGGATGCTGCTGGTGGTCATGGGGTGATTCGAGATAAAGGACAGAGTCGAATAGGACAGGGGTTCCTCACTCTGACAGACTGTAGTGGACTGTCTCTTTCTGCTGTCTTGTGGGTCCCACTGGAGAATAGCCCTGCCCTGGGCCCCTCAGCTGCTAGCAGGGAGCGGAGACTTACCACAAAGAACCAAAAAGAACTCCTTAGCTTGCACCCTTATGGGCCATGGCGGCTAGAGTTACAGTCCAGGTGCCTTCGGGTCACACTGGGGAGTCGCTTCAGCCAGAGACAGTCAGTTGCTCCTGGGCAATCAGCCAGCCATGCACAAGCACCAGATTGGGAGGAGACCAAGAGAGGCAAGGGGAGGAGCAGCAGTGAAGCAGAGAGGGTTTGGGGAACCCCAAGAGGCAGCCTGGGCCCGCGCGTACCCTTCCCGGGTTTCGGCACCAAATGTCAACATACTGTACCGGAGTAAGGAGCCTGTGACCTCAGGGCAGCAGCACCGAGCGTTATTAGTAATAAAGCCAGAGGGGAACCTCTCCGAAGCACAAAGCTGAACATAGATGCTCTCAGACTAAAGGGGCTTCGGGTTTATATAGAGGTTATGGTGGGTGAGGCGATCAGCTGGCCCGCGAAACTCTGGAAGGTCAGGGTACTTCTTTATTCCTTCTTATGTTGAGGCTGTGGGTACTGGGGAGCATCGAGCGTCAGAGGAGCTGCACATTCCTCTCCTGTTGCAGGCATCTTGTGTTACTTACAGATCTTTGTTATCTTGCAGCCATGGCCTCGGGAAGGTCTTGGGGGCTGGGAGCTGGTTGTTCCCCAGGTGGCATTTAACTTCACAGCCATTAGTGTTTCTGCCGAGGCCTGGTCAGAGATGTTTAGTGATCAGAATATATAACAACAGGGTCCAACCTCACGGAGCAATGGGACATAAGAGCTAATCGGGAAGGAGCGGCATTAAACACGGGACTGAAATAGAGAGGGAGATGGAGAACTGTGGACACAGGAGAAGCCATATGCCAGGTCAGCTGAGCTACCAGAGGAGGGTTCCTGAGGCTGTGACCAGGACAGTAAAAGGACCCGCTGCTGACTGAACTGTACACTGGGCCAGGCACTCAATGCTTTATGAGTCATTTCATCCTTTAAGGTTGGCGCAGTGTTCTCCCCATTGTGCAGATAAGGAAACAGGCATGGAGAATAATTATTTCAGCAGCACACTTACAGTGTCAAGACTAGCTCTGTCCTCACACCCTGACACCTCTCCATCACAGCCTTGCTCTCAGGGTGCAGGGTAATGAGGGAGGGGGCACAGCCTGGGGTCCTGGGCAGAGACTTGGCAGGGGCTTGGCACAGGTGATGCAAGCAGTGATGCTTCCCACGTGAGCGACTCTGTGCCAGCAATCCATTCCCCTCTTCTTTGCAAAGGAGAACCTGGAGCCAAAGATCAATGTCTTCCACAAACGATGTCACAGTCTGGGACCCTTTGAAGCTGACACTAAGACAAGGACTCTGGTGGAGGTGACCACCGGAAACTGGAAGGAGAGTGGAGGATGCAACAGGGAAGGGAAGGGGGGGGGCAGCTGGATAAGCGTTGTGGTCCGGCAGGTTGTGGTGCAGACTGCCCACCCATGAAAGCTGGGGCATTTGGACACTGACCCTCCAGGAGGCCTGCAGGGAAGTCGCCGCATATACTCCACAGCAGAGCCTGGTGATGGCGAGGGAAAATACTAATAAAATTGTTTCTGCTTTCTTTTAGGAGAATTAGGGCTCGGAGAAAGATGAAGCCAAACATCTTGCAGAATTCCAGTCTGGTGGGAAACCACCTTTGGGCCTTGTGCATCTTTTGGAAGCAATCACCTTGTTCTTCACAAAATCGAGTGTGAAAGTGGGTCTCTTTGTGTCAACAAATCCTCCCAAAGGAGGACTTGCAGGGGAAGGGCTTGGAGTGGACAGAAATGGATCTCTGCTCTCTCACTGTGGTGTAGAGAAGGAAATAGGGCCCCAGCAAATTAACTGTTTGAGGAAGGAAGGAGAGAAGTGAGTCCTTTACCAATCTTCTTCGATTGGCTTGGTACAAAGGCGTTATTTTCAGTGACCTCAGAGGAACATCCAGATGGGACGGCATAGCAGCATCTCTGCAGTCTCCCCAAAGGATAAAGTGAAATGAGCTCTAAACCTTTGGAAGTTCGGGACAGCAGGAAGCAGCTTCAGACTGGTTCACAAATTGGAGGCCGCAGATCTGGACATGCTGAGGGCTGACACTGTCACACGTCAGAGCCTTAGCTGGGGGGCTGGCACGTTTCAGACAAACTGTCCTGGTGGGATCAGGGCCCCGTGGGGCCCGGGAAAGGCTGTGAGGAAACAGGGTGAGGGGTGCTCTCTGGAAGAACTGGGGTCAGACAGCTGGAGAGGCGCCGCTCTCACCTGACAGAGAATGTGTCTGGGACTGTGAGGTCCACGCACCCAGCTTTTACACAGCTGTAAGTGGGTTCACAGAGAACTTGAGGCGGCATGAGGCCAACAGATCAGGAGACGACTGCTGTTGGCTGGCGGATGCAGAGCAGCGGGCAGGCAGCACCCGGGCCCTCGGGAATCGCAGTCAGCCAAGAGGCCGAGGAGCAGGAGGGAACCACGCCAGGAACCCACATCGCTCTGCAGGAAGGACCATGCGTGGCAGGCGGGCAGGCCGAGAGTGGCTGGTCTGAGCTCTGGGGCACAGGGTCCCTAGTTGTCTGGTCACCCGTCCCGAGGTGGTCAGGGCAGGTGGATTGTGTCCCAGAGGCTGAGAGCCTTACAGGGAGCAGCAGGGATGTGGGCCTTGGGTGGGGTGAGAAACTCCACCCTGAATCATTTGCCACCTTCAGGGATTAGGTGACCCCGAGGAAGGCAGTCGCACAGGCCCTGGACATCAGAGCATGGGAACAGAGAAGATAAAGACTTTGTTATGCCGGTAAAACAGCTGGGCAGTGGTCAGACCTTCTCCTTCCAAAAAGCTTTCACAAAGGCTTGCAAACACTTGCATCTGAAGTCATGGCCTCTGCTGGGTGCAGGAGCTGCCCTGGTGGAGCAGGGAATCTGCTCATAGAGGCTGGGCGTGATGCTCGCCCCAAGCCTCACTTGAAGAACTGGAAATCTTTCTGTGCAGAAGGCCTCATATACATATGCACAAAATCTTATTCATTAATAACAAGCTCCAGCGGAGACTTCTGATCGTGTTTCTAAGCGTTGCCCTTTCAAAGCCCCCCAGCAGAACCCAAGCAGCCACTATCTGAGGGAGGTTTCTATGCAGCATCTGTTGGCCTCGCACTGAGAGTGAATTCCTGATGAGCTTGGGCACGTTGGATACTCGTGGGGAAGCCAAGGACGGTCCCCACTGAAAAGATGGCTGCAATGTGGGACTGACTGGGGCTTCTGTCTCAGCCCTGGACTCTACCTCTGCACTCTGCTTCTCCTATCGCACAGCTGCTGCTGAGAGGCGAGCAGAGTTACTCAAGCTGCATCTCACCATGCGCAGCACCACAAGCTCTATTTGCAAGCGAGTGTCCAGCATCAGCTGGCCGCTCAACCACACATGACACAGGAGCTGCAAAGAAGCAGCAGATGGTTTCTGCGCCTGTAGATTCCCTGCCTGACCTGGACAACAAACAGGGCCATAAACGCAACACACTTTCACACAGGAGGAGCCGTGAGCCTCGGCAGACCCGGGCTCAGGCTGCTTGGACAGCGTGTTCTCTGAGTTGCTGGGCCCAGGGACGGCTGGGCCTTGGACGCAGGAGCACTCACATTTCAGGGCCAGCATGGCCTGCACTGGGGGTGTCCCAGGCTCAGCAGTATCCAGAACATGGAGCCAACAGCTTGCTCGCGACCAAGTTGTGCTCACACTGGAAAAGTCCCCTCAGGCCATCGCGTGCACAGGCTTCCATCCTCATCAGCAGCATTTCTGTGAGAGCAGAGTGGGCTCGGCAGTGCTGTGGCAAGAGGGAGAACGCACACTGTTTGCAGGAGAAACCGGCCCGCTCCCGTTTGTCCAAAAGCAGATGTTGGAGGGTAAAGAGAAAGAAGGATGCTCAGAAGGCAGCCCCTCTGCTCGGGAGTTTTCAGCCTGCACAAAGCCACCCAAGGGCTCATGGGTCCATCCAGGCCATCACCCCAGGGGTCCTTGGTGCCATTCTGCGTGTGTGTGTGTGTCTGTGTATGTTTGTGTTACTGGGGACTGAATCTAGCACCTTCACACTGAGTTACACTACCAGCCCTTTAAAAAAAATTTTTTTAAGACAGGTTCTTGCTAAGTCACTAAGTCACCCAGGCTGAACTTGAATTTGCAGTCCTCCCGCTTCAGCCTTCAGGAGCGCCAGAATCACAGGAGTGTGTCACCACACCAGCCACAGTACCATTCTTTAAGGAAACAGTGAGACACATCATGTAATTGCTGAAGTTTTAATTTTGGTGTATGAAGATTTAAAAAGATTCCATCCACTTTCCCCATCATTTCACCAAATATGGGATTTTTTTTTTTTTTTCAGTGCCAGGGATCAAACTCAGGGCCTTGTTAGGAAAGCACTCTAACCACGGAGCTAAATCCCTAGCCAAAACGGGGTTTTAAAACCCATCTTCCCAATATTCTCACTAACTCACCATCTGGTGACAATGTTGTGCAGATCACTAGGCTCCTTAGAGACGACTGGTTCACTGGGCAGCAAGCACTCTTACTTACACACACTTCCCTATTTGTTCCTGGTCACGGTTCTCCAGAGCTCCCTTTGGCCTCTCGCGGTGATTGCAAATTATCATTTCCATCACTTGGGTCCATCGATAGTGCTCTGCCCAGAGTTTGTTAGAGAAGAATCCCGAGGGGGGACTGTGGCTTAGCTGGAAGAGCTCAGGGTTGATTGATGATGCCTGATGGACAGCGGGGAGTAGCTGGGGTCTAACAGAGGTTCATCCTCTGCAGGTGACCAGGATCCTTTGCAGTCTGGCTTTGCTCACCTTTGCATGCTCCCCTCCCAGCCCCTTTCTTGAAACTCAGC
>PVJO010019899.1:0-33228 GCA_004026905.1 Hystrix cristata
TTTTTTTTTTTTTTTTTTTGGTGCTGGAGATCGAACTCAGGGCCTTGTTTTTAGAAGACAACCACTCTAACCACTGAGCTAAATCCCCAGTCCCTATAAAGTTGAATTTATTCCTCCTCTATAACTGATATTCTGTATTCTTTGACCAAGATCTCTACCGCTCACCCTATTCCCTGGTAACCACTGTTCTACTCTGTGCTTCTGTAAAGTCAGCTTTTTAAGATTCTATATATATATCTCAGTTCCTTGAAAGGGAAGCTTTGTGCTCATATCTGTTTGTTTCTTCTTTGTAGGGGAGAATCTTTTTGTTGATACCTTGTACTTTGAGTAACTACTTTGAGGATAATGATACACAGAGTACTAACTATTGTTATTCTCTTATTATTTTGTTGTAACATTTTGCTTTATTTTTTCATAAAAAAAATTGTAATTTGAGAGAATAATTTTATGTCTCCTGAACTTAATAATGTTTAAAAAAAAAGATTCCACATGTAAATGAGATTATGCAGTGTTTATCTTTCTGTGCCTGGCTTATTTCACTTGACATAATGTCTTCCAGGTTCATTTATATGGTTGAAAGATGATAGGACTTCTTTCCTTTTAAGGGTTAAATAGTATTTCATTATATACATATACATTAAATTTTCTTTATCTGTTAATAGACACTTAGGTTGAGTCTACATCTTGCCTATTGTGAATAATGTTGCAATGAACATGGGAGTAGAGATATCTTTCTGACGTATGGATTTTATTTTCTTTGCTTATCTACCCAGTAGTGGGATTGCTAGATCATAGGGTAGTCCTGTTTTTAATTTTCATTTGGACCTAAGAAAGTTTTAATTTTCATTGGGTGTTAACCAAAGTACTGGAAAAAAAAAAAGAATCAGTAATGATTTCTGTGTAGATGCCTGGCTTCAAAAGAAATAGCTGTAGTCTAGAAATATAATGAGTTAATTCATCACATGTTTGCTGTATTATTACTCTGTGATGGGCCCTGCTCAAGGTGCTGTGAGGAACCGGCCCACAGCCCATGGAACTTGTGCTCAGCCTCGGAAGAGCCATAGCTCATTTCCCGTAGCTCAGGACCAAGTCACGTGCTGACAAAGTTAGCCTGATTGTTACCTGTGTGTGGTGTTAGGGACTCGGTTCTAACCTGGCTGAATGTCCCTGTTTGCATGCTGTGCAGCCTGTAGATGTTACCCTCTTCCTCCTCTTCTGTCCCTGTCAGAGAGAAAGAAGTCAGGAAGCTAAAGAGACTCAAAATAGCCTCCAAGCCCTGTGATTTAGCTTAACGCTGGGTAGCACCAAGGTATGGAACTTGACTATGATCTTTTACAAAATGACAGGAGGAAGCTAAGAGTCAACTGGAGAGGAAAGTTTGTGTTCCTGGAAATCAAATTGGACCACTGCACCAATGGAGCTGCTCCCTCTCTCTCGCTGTCACCCACCAACTGCATGGGATGAAGCTTGCATGTGGTCCTCTTTTTTGAGCGTGAAACGTTAGAAACATCTCTGGAACAAACCAGCTGGTGACGTGTACGTAGCTGGACGCACACTCAGAGCCGAAGGCCAGGGTCCTGTGGTTTCACAGACGGGGGCTACACAAAGCTGCCTTTTCTTCCCTGAAGGATGGTGGGTTTCATGCCAGCGAAGGAGTTGTTGCAGGGTGTGTTACAAGACTGAGGAGGTTTGAGAGGTGGGAACTAGGTGATGTTCTGTTCTTCCTGAGTCATGGTAGGATATCCATTCTTTTTCATTTATTTTTGAAATCAATGTTTCTATGTGTCTGCAGCCTAAAGGCTCAGTTTAGCAAGGCTTGGTTTGAAAGCGGACTGTTCTCTTGTCCTCTTGCTCTCGTACCCCGATCCTCCAAGGTGGTGACTTTTGACTCTTTGAGCTGGTTCTGCTGACATTTTCCACACTGTCTCTAACCATCACACGTACATCAGTACCTTGTGACTGTTCAGTGGTAAGCATTCTGATCGCTTCCTTGCAATAAAGGTGGACGGAGAACTCGCTCTCCTTCCTACTCCAAATCTTGTCTTCCCACTATTTGGTTAAGTCTTAATTTTGGTTAGATCATTTGTCAGTGTCGATGTTTTATCTGTAAACAGTATTTACTCTTGAACCCTGAAGGATACATGTAAGATAGTTACTTTTCCATTTCTGCATAATAGTTTATTTTTCTGGGGATTAATAATTATTGATTTTTCCTTTGTTTTGTCTTCTGTATGTTTATTATTAATTAACTCCAAACTATCCTTATTTGTGCACTCTCCTCTCAACACTTTCGAACATACAAAATGTTTTATAGGTTTAATCTTCTTGAAGAAATCTCCATTGGAGCCTTCTGACCTGCTACAAACCAAAGTGGTTCCCTTGTAGGCCTCCTCATTCTTCTTAATTTTTATAGGAAACTTGTCGTATCTATCTGGAAGCTTATGAGATATATAAGTTTATTGTTTGGGATATACAAGTTTATTCTGCTAAGCAGTTTTCAATATTGACACTCACAACTTTCATTCTGGAAAATTGTATGATTTCTTTGAAGTTTTTTATTTTTTTCATAGTCTGAAATGCCTGCATTTTGATGCTAGATCAACTGGACCAATTCTCTGATTTATTTATCATTTCTGTACTGTTTTCCTCTTTGCCTTTTTGTTATTTTGTGATGTTTTCCTCAATTTTATCTTCTAATACTTCTTTTGAGTTTTTAAAACTTCTGCTATTATTTTAAAATGTTCCAACAGATCTTTTTGCTCTTTTAAAAATCTTTTTCTCATTATTCTTATTATATGGGTGCTGTATTTTCAGTTATATCTCTAAGAATATTTTTCATAATTTCTTATTCCCTTGGCACCTATTTCTTATCAAGTGCTTTTATTTTCAATGTGTCTGTTTTGGTTTTTGTCCCTTGTATTAGATACTGTTTAGTTAATTGGGTAAAAATTTTTACTGGGAGCTGTGGACAAACCTTCACACCTCCCCCCCCCCCCACCAAGCTGCCCAGTATTGGGGATTAAACCCAAGGGCACTCTATCTCTGAGCTACAACTCCAGCTTTTTATTTTTTGAGCCAGGGTCTACATTTCCCAGGCAGGCTTTGAACTTGAGATCCTCCTGCCTCAGCCTCCCAAGTAGCTGGAATTACGGGCACACACCACTATACCTGGCTGATTTTACTTTGTTTTTCTACTTAGTATGGTCTGGCTAGGCTATTTCCTTGGGGATTCCCTAAATCTTTTTTGGGGGGGAGGTGGGGCACTAGTTTGATTCCCAGAGAATGTCTTGATTAGATTGTATATGTTTGGTTGCCCATGTTCAAAATGTACAGTGGATTCCGCTGCTTTCAATATGGTTTTCTACCCTTAACTATGGTTGGTGTCCCAACCATACATGGCTTTTGAAAATACTTCCAGTGGATAAATTTCCAGTATGCTGTTGCCCACTGTATTAGGTGGAGGAGGTGGCCTGGCATCTAACCCATTTGTAGCCTCATCTTCACGACCACCTCCAGAGATGTGTAAGATAATCACTTTGCACATCTTTCAGAGAATTTGCTACGCACTTCAGATGCATTTCAAATTTCAAAAGAAAAATGTGTCTCCTTTATCATTCTCTTTGTCCGTAAAGGCTTCTGCTTTAAATATCCTTTAGTTATTACTTTAAGGTTAGGATTTGGAGGAGAGCAGAGCTGATGTATGTATCCATTCCCTACTTCAGTTGGAAAGTGGGGATTCTGAATAAAGTTTCCAAGGACTCCTGGGAGAGCCAGGGATGCACACAGAGGGCATGGGGTGGTGTCTCTCTACCCCTTGAGACTATCTGCAAAATTATGTCTTTGTGTCTGTTCTCACTCTTACTAAGGCTTCAGCTCTCAGCAAGTTTTCAGAGGCATCTGTGGCTTCCTCTAGATCTAAGTGCCATTTCTCTAGAGGCCCAAACAGTCCTTGAAAACTAGTTCATCCCTATTCGTGTTGCCACATCGTACAGTTATCAGTCAGGTCCAAAGAAACGTGTAATATGCCAGAGGAGAGAACATACACTTGTTTGAAATCACAGGTGAAAAAGGCAGTATGTGCTCAGTGGCTACCACACAGAGCAGTGCAGGGTAGACTCATATACCAAAGTGTGTTATGTCTCCCCCAAAAAATGCATGTGGACCATCAAGTGGAAACACAGAAACACATGTCTATTTGTATAGCTACACACTGCCCCTACACGTGCATACAGTTGCTTGTGTATACAGATGCATGTGCATGGACATGCACACTCACGCACACACACACACTCACACACGCACAGAGGCCCAAGATTTCATGGATATTATTGCCTGGTTGAGAGCAAGTTTAAAAAGGGAATAAATTTAAAGAAAATTGCTTAGTAAACATTTTTAGTAAATACACTTAATAAACAGTATATGGACAATACAAACATATGGCAAATACAAAGGTCAGGAAATGACTGACGTTTTGAATTCATGACCTATATATAGCTATTTACCAAATTGTGGCCCAACACCACTACATACATTAAAAAGTGTCCCACAGATGAGTAAAATAAAGTTGGGAAATTGTCATAGAGTTTTTCATTGTTGTTTGTTTTAATTGCAGAGCTTTTCAGTCTTTGATAAAGTGGAAGGAATGGCACCCTCCAGGAGATGAATAGACAGTGGAGCACTTCTGAAATGTTTTTGACCAAAGAATGACGCTTCCTCACTTTATTTTCTCAATGGCCATCATTATTTTGAGGAAATCTATGAATTGCTCAGAGTTTGGTGTGGGATACAATGTAGCAGCCTCTTCCCATGGCAAGAAAGAGAATAAATATTTTAGGCTTTGTGGCCATACATCTTTGTTGCAACTATTTGACTCACTGCCGGTATACAGAAACAGTCCTAGATGACACATCAACAAGCCACAAGGGCAGTGTCTCTGTGGCCTTGAGTTATAAAGCCAGGCAGTAGGTGGGCTTGTGCCCAGGGGCCGCAGTGTGCCAGCCCTTGGTGTAGAGGTTTTCCAGGGTCTCCGGCATTGTTTTTGGGTTCTTTCTCTCCCAGGTCTTTCCCGGTCCTCAGTTGTCTGTGGCTCTTCTGAGCTCTTAAATACCTCCTGAGCGGTCTGCCTACTGCTCTTTGAGTCACAGGTGTACCCCAGCTTATCTTTGGGAGAAACTTGGCCCTGGACAATGTTGAGTCAGATCTTGATTTCCCCATCTTTCTGAGTTTTCATTTAAAAAATAAACACTGGCGGTCCATAGAACCTTTCTGCAGCAAGTATGTACCTCTGAATGTAGAAAATTCCTTGAGAGAACAACATATTCTTATATAAGAACAGTGGGACAGAATCTTCGGCAAAGTTTTGGTTGAATGAAAAGTGCTCTTTTAGCCCAGACAGCCTGTAGTTTGGGAAACCGAAGTGCCATAATGAATTTTACGAACATCCATTCTGATCTCCTGCCAGCCTCGGCCTGGAGCAGAGCTGGTGACACCTGGCTGCGACCCCTGGCCTGGTAGAGTCATGTTTTGACAGCACCGTGGCCCCCTGGAACCCTTCCTGAATCCAGTGGAGAGTGGTGGGTGGCTCTGGGGCGCTTCAGAGTGCTGGAAGATTCTTTCAAGGTTTGATTAGTTGGTTGGAAGCACCTAAGAGAGATGCCCCAGGTCCTGGCCACTGCTGCCAAACTATCGAAGTAAGTAGAATGGGGATAGAAAGAGGATACAATAGAAGGTGCAGAACTGCAAGGAACATTTTGCTGCATTTTGGTTTGATAGCTATTAATGTGAATATAATCTCATGGAACTTGAAATGAGAAGAGTAGAAAGAAAGTAGCTTTGGTGTCAGACACACTTGGGTGTGAACACCGGCTCTGCCGCCTGCTAGTGATGTGGCCTTGGGACTGGCCTCTGTGCCCCTATTGGAAAATGGGAATAATGGAAGTAGTAACTCACAATTGCTGAGACTCTGCTGTCCTCCACATGTTCTCCACACTAGGATCTGAAGATGGACGCTCAAGGTTCCTGCTGCCGTGGAGTTTAGATTTTAACTGCGAACAGAGAGAGATAAGGCATTACAAACAGGGATAAACTGTGAAATACACATGAAGGAAATAGAGGCGGCTGTGAGAGCAAGTCTGGGTTGCAAGAATTCACTTTAGTAAGGGGAAAAGGGAGCAGGCTCTCTGTGGAAGTGACATTTAAGCTAAGGCAATGAAGGAATAAAGAAGCCGGGTTTTATTGGGTTCTTATCATGAGTAAGTCACTACATGGGACCTCGGCAGAGGTCAACATGAATGTTACCCTGTTTTACAAGTGAGAAAACTGGCACAGAGAGGTTAAGTATCTTACCCAGGGCTGGACAGCCAGAAAGAGGCCAAGTAGGGACTTTAGAGGGACTTTCTGACTCCAAGTGTCCTGCTCCTTTTTTTATACCAGCTGATCTCCCAGGTTATGAGCTGACACTCATGTAAGAGTCCCCGTGAAGAGCTCAGCTTGACACACAGCTGGAACTCATTAAGAGCAGGAGTTAGGTGTCGGCCTGCTTTTAATCTGCCCCCGACACCACGTGTTCCTTCAGGATGGCCTCTCTAGAGTATCAGCGACAATCCCCTACAGAGCATTCCACCCAGCCCTGAATCCTGGTCAGTCCTGTGGGCTTTGACATAGAAATAGAGAAATGGAAGAGAGTCTGCAGCTGGGACCCCTTCTTGTAGCTGAGCAAATGGATGAGAGAAGTAGGGGTCAGATCAGGGCAGAAAGACTGTAATTCCTACCTAGTCATCCAGGCCAGCTGAACGGAAGTGAATGTTGCAGGATACCCCCTCCCCCCAGGCCAAGCTAGGTCTCTTAAGGCCGGTGTTAAACCTGGCACTGTCCCTGGCCTCCCCTTCCCATTCTGCCATGTTTCTCAGTATCCTGCTCTGCATTTCCCGAGAACCAGCGTCTTGGAGATGAAAGCCAAGGAGATGCAACAAGCCATTGGCGGCGCTCTCTTATTGATTTTTACACAAAATTTGCCTTCATGCACGAAGGATGGAAAAATGATCCCATAAATAATGGATAACAAAAACAAATGCAGGGAAGAAATCGATAGTCACACACTTGATACTGCAGGGAGATGGGAGAGGAAAATATGGAGCCCGTTCCAGCCAAACGGCACTCTAGGGAAGCCCTTGTAGCACTTCCTGCTGGTGGGGAGAGGTACATTTTGCCGTGGCAGGCCCCAGGAGCAGGGCGCTGAGTCCCCTGGAGGAGACGGGGAGAGCTGGTCTTAGGCAGCTTCTGACTTCAGTGGGTTCTAGGGAGTTCAGGGCCTTTCCCAGTGTTTCAATCAGTCCTGGACATTGGAACCACCTGCATCTCCAGGGCGTGGCCCTGATTTCCAGTCCACATACTTTCCCTGAACCATTTATGACCTCAGGAGCTCCAGAGATCTTTCAGAGCTACCGAAAGACTTGCACGTGCTGTTTTCTCTCTTTATCAAATCATAGCAAGTTGCACCCAGATCTGGTTATTCATTCTGTGCTACAGCAGCCCCTGAGGTGGCACAAGATTAAGAGTTTGAATCCTGGTTCTACCATTTATTTTACCTGTGTGACTTTTGGTGAGTCACTTCTCTGAGTTTTAGTTTCTTCATCTGTAAAACAGGACAAGTATAATCTCTTATGCTTATATGATTCCATGTATATAAAATGCCTGGCCTATAGTAAATTCTCCAAATAAGGTAGGTACAAATCACCCATAAATGATGTCTGAAATCTGTGCCCTTCTTCCCTGCTCACTTCCACTGAGTTCAGGGCACTACCTCCTCATGACTGGATACCTACAGTAGCCTCCTAAGTAATCTCCCTGCCTCTTTTTCATGCTTTTTTTTTTTTTTCCAGTACTGGGATTAAACCTAGGGCTTTCACACTGAGCTGCATCCCCAGGCACCTGCCCGCTCCCTCCCACATAACCCCCTTTTTGGGGGTGCTGGGGATTGAACTCAGGGCTTTGCGCTTGCTAGGGAAGCGCTCTACCACTGAGCTAAATCCCCCGCCCCATACCCCTTTTTTGAAACAGCGTATTGCTAAGCTGTGTTGCCCAGGCTGGGCCCAAAATTGTGGTCCTCTTGCCTCAGGCTTTTAGAGGGCTGGGATTATAGGTGTGTGCCACCATGCCCTCTTTCTACATTCTTGCTCTCCTGAGTTTCTACTTTCCTGAAAAACATGTCTGATTATATCATATCTCTTTTTTAAAATTTTCATTGTATTCAATTTATTTGACGGGATATTACATGTACATACTTCAAAACTGAAGAGATGCAGAATGGTATACAGTGATGATCCTTCTGTGTACTCGTCCTATCCATCCAGAGCTTTTGTCAGCCTCCTGCTTATCTATCCAGAGACAGTTCATTAATTAAAAGCATATATGCTTTCTTATATATATGTGTGTGTATGTATGTATAAATGTATATTTTGTACACATGTTTTGTTTTTTTCCAGATGGTAGCAAACTATGCACACTGGGCTACACTTTCATTACACTTTGTGTATCTTAGACTGTATTCCCTGTCAGTATATAAGAAAGTTTTTTTTTTTTTTTTCAGCTGCCCATCATATTCCATCCTACAAATGTTCTGCAGTTTATTTAATCTGTTGTATGGAGTCAAGTTTTGTTTCTTCGAGTCTTTTGCTTTTGCGGGCAAGGCTATGACAAGTAACCTTGAGCATGTCATTTTATAATGTATCTATAGGATAAATTCATAGAGGTGTAACTGCCAGGTCAAAAGAGATATACATTTTTACATCTGACAGAGACTGTCAATTTGTGCTCCATGGTTATAACTTGAATATACTTTCCAATAATGTGGGATAGTGATAATTCTCCCTGCTCTTGCTAACACTCTCAGGCAATCTGCAGCATGTTAGGCAAGTTCCTTTATCTGTCTTTTCAGCCTCCACTACTTAATCTTAGCAGGCACTCTCTACTCCCAGTACTTCTAAGTACCACAGTTTCCCCATTCTGCCACTCTCCTTCCTACTGTAGCTCCTGTGTTGCTCCTTCTGTCTGGCAAAATTTTATTCAGCCTTAAACTCAAATGCCACCAACTCTGTCTTGCTTCTCGTCCTCCCTGGGCCGAGTCAGTCCTCCCCTGGTTCTCCCACAGCCTGGGTCCACGCTACTGTTATAGCACCGATTGCACCTGTCGTATCATTTACCCGCTAATACTCTAGGCATCACTCATGTCTGTATTCTCAGCCAGGATCACAAACACTGAATTAATATTTACTGGATGGATGTGCAGGGCGCTGTACTACACTCTCTTGTGGGGCAATGATGAAAAAGGCAGGATCCTTCTTCTTAAGATACTTTCAGAACTTTTTAGAACTCTTGGGCTCTGGACAAGAAGATAACTGTTCATGTAACCAATTTCTACAGCTGTCACAGGACTCACATGAACCTAATCATAAACTGTACATAGAGATAGGAGAATGATGTGTACTCCAAAGAGAAAAGCATGTGCACCAAGCTGTTCTCCTCTTAAACATGCTTTCTGTCCTTTTTTTCTCCCCAGTGGTGGGGTTTAACCCAGGACATTGTGCATGTTAAGCAAATTCTGTAGCATTGAGCTACACACCACAGTCTATTCTCTTTCTTCCCTTCCTTCCTTCCTTCCTTCCTTCCTTCCTCCCTCGCTTCCTTCCTTCCTTCCTTCCCTCCTTCCTTCCTTCCTCCCTCCCTTCCTCCCTTCCTTCCCCATTTCTAGAAATAAGCCTGGGAATATGACTTTGCCAAATTAAATATGAAACTCTAAAAGGTCAAGGGCATGACAAAAACACACATCCAGCTGTGCTTCCCATGACGTGTTTCACCATAGGCTGGTCAGATGGTCAGATGCCAATAAGAAGTGATTGGCAACAGAGTTTACAGTTCTGGAAACCTCAGAAGGTAAAGTGAGAGGGGGAGACAGGTTGAGATGAGAAAGAAGCAAATACTGAAAAGTTAAGCTCATGCATGCCAGGATCAATCAATTAACTGAACTAGAAGAGAATGTCAAGCTTCCCATTCTCTTGACTACCCGATTCGAAACCCCAGACCTATCAGAGGAGCTTGATCCTTAATGTGGATTATTATTTTATAAATTATTAAGAAGAGCAATATCTCTCCATTTACTGAATGTCATAACAAAAGAGATAGGAGGGAAACCAAGACATTGTCTACCCAAAGAGCCCAGCATTTGGACAGTGTAAAGTCACTAAATAATTCAGCAGCTATTTGAAAGTATAGTGTTTTGTAATTTCAACAGAACCATCTTAGTCTGGCTTTCTGTAGTGCAGAATTTTAAAAAGACGCTCGCCTTCATGAAGATCTATTTCTTGGAGAAATGGGAGTTGGTACAAATGCTAGTCAGGAGGATGAGGCCTATCTAATTAGAGAGCCGTGTGTTTACTCTGATTTAAAATTTTCATGAGATTGCAGAGGTTAACCATTTTTGAGTAATATCTTTTTTCCCTCCATGCCCATGTCTGTGCTCTGACTGTACTTTTCCATGCCCACTGTACATCCATGGGAAGGAAATAATTCTGGGCAAGGTGATTCTTGCATACAGACAAAATGAAGTATGATGGAGAAAATAATTGCAGCCACCACAAATGGTTGCAGTGAGATTGAAGATGTCCTGGTCTGACTTACTCAGGGCAGTCAGAAGCACCAGCCCCAGATTCCTGGGAAAAGAGTGCACCCAGATAGAGCTGGAGCAAGATGAGGGGAAGCAGAGGACTGACTCTAAAGGAAGCCAACATTCATCACTTTTTGTTTGTTTATTTCTGTCTGATTTCACTACACAGAGGACTTGATGCAGTTAACCACAGTACATAAAATAAAACCAAAACATTCTGAGTGTGACCGGAAGTCAGTGTCACATTATAAATAGGAGAACTTCCGGGTTAGTTTCTGGGCTCTTCCACTCACTGGCTGCATGCACTTGGGCAGATGACAATCCATATGCTTCAGTTTCCTGGTCTGTAAGGTGTGGACAATGACCATACTTATCTCCCAGTGCTGCTGTGAGGGTTAAGCCAGAAAAGAATGTGAAATAACAGAGCACTGAAACATGGCAAGTGCTCCGTGTGTGTCAGCTACTATTATTTCTTGGCCCTCAGCTCCTCTGACTCCAAGACTTAGGGTAGCTAAGTAGCTAGTTTCAGAGAACAGAGCTCTGTGTTTAATGTGGCTATTGAGTGGGAGCCATCTGCAAGTACTTATTGGCAAGACAGACTCCTGTGGATGAGTTATGTAAGTGGCATCCCAGAGGTCTCGGCGTGGATGCAAACCAATTAAGTTAAGCACTTACCGCAATCACAAGTGCAACTCAAAGGTTTAAAAGTGGGAAGATAGTGTATGTGAACTTGGCTTTGTAGTGCTTTGCTTTGTCAAACCTATTAGAAATATAGCCTATGAGTTCTTCACTCTAGTTCTTCTAAATTCTGAAGCAGAGAATTCTGGATCTCTCTCTTTCTGGTTGAGTGACCTTTACTTATAAACTGTAAGACTCCATTTCTTCATCTGTTAAAAAAAGGTTTAGTGTGGGAAACAAAAACCACCCTCGGAATTTTGAAGCACAAAGGGTTTTAATGCTGAAAATTAAGTGCATATAGAATCATTGGAAGGGCTGAAGACGTGGGCTCCAGGTTGGGCAAGTAGGAATGACTCTTGAGACACTGCAGAATACCAGCACAATACCTTCGGGTGGTGAGGAATCAGGAACTTGGCTCTGGAGTTACTGAGGTCTAGAACATACCATCATGGCTGTCATGGAGTCACTGGGAAACCTCCGTTGCCTCTGCAGTTGTCAGGCACTGAACTACTGAGACCAGCAGCCACTACTACTACCACAGCCCTTGGATGCTGGAGATGAGGCATTAGTATCTCTATATTCTCTCTCTTTTTTTTTTTTTTTTTGGCCAGGTAAAGATAGCAGGAAATTGCCCTCACCCCATTTCTGCCTTCTAAATTTTGCCTGAGCCCTTTTTTTTTTTCATGAATTTTATCTCACCAATTGACCCGCGCTGCCAAGGAGCCTGGAAATGACTTCGCTTTGTAGCCTCTGGACAAAAGGAAGATAGTTCAAAGAAGGTGGAAACTGAGGCTGAGGACCAGTTGACCATATCTATCCCAGAAAGTGATAACTGTAATTACCTTATTGAGTTATTTTGAAGATTAGATAAAATAATGAAATACTTTGGACACTCCCTAGCCAAAAGTGGGCAATCAATAAATTCATTATTTCTATCCCCTACTACTACAGTAGAATTCAATATTCTGCTTCTAAGATTACCCAAAGGGAAGCATTCTTTCCTCAGCCGCTGGGCCAACAGACTTTCCTGCTAAAGTAGAAGGATTCCCTGCCTGGCTTAGTGGCCTCAGTGGCCTCAGAGGCACCCTCTTACCTCAGGTCAACCTCCTCTGGCCCAGGCCTTGAACCTACTAGGAAAAGAACCTAAGATGTCTAAGACAGGAATTCATAAAGAAACTGCATGTAATTCCATGGAAGAAAGGACTGGGAACTCCAAAGATGAAGCTCTAACAGAACAGATTAGTCTGAGGCAAACATAAAAAGAAAATTTTTTTCACCGTAGCTTTGTAATATAACTTGAAACCCAGGACTGTGCTCCCTCCTGGTTTTCTCTTGTCCAGGATTGCTTTTACTATTCCGAGTCTCTTCTGGTTCCATATGAATTTTAGGATTGTTTTCTCTAATTCTGTGAGGTACGCTATTGGTATTTTAATTGGGATTGCAGTAAATCTGCATAAAAATTTTGGGAGGATGGCCATTTTGACTCTGTTGGTTTTGCCTACCCAGGAACAAGGGATATCTTTCCATTTTTCTGATGCCTTTTTCACTCTCCCTTTCCAGAGTACTAATTTTCATTGTAGAGGTCTTTCACTTCCTTTGCTAGGTCAATTTCTAAGTATTTAATTTTTCATTATGCTATTATGAATTTTATTGTTTTCCTAATTTCCTTCTCAGTGAGTTCATTATTGGTGTATAGGAATGCTATTGATTTTTGTGTGTTGATTTGTATTCTGCTACATTGCTGAATTTGGTTATTAATTCAAGGGGTCTTTTGGTGGAATTGTTCTGGTCTTCTATGTAGAGGATCATGCCATCTAAAAATGATGGTAATTTGACTTCTTCCTTTCCTATACATACCCTTTTTATTTTATTTTTTTATCTCCCCTGATTGCTCTGGCTAATGTTTTGAATACTGTATTGAATGGGAATGATGACAATGAACATCCTTGTCTTGTTCCTAACTTTAGAGTGAAAGCTTTCAATTTTCCTCCACTTAATATGATGTTGGCAGCAGGTCTGTCGTAAATGGCCTTTGTCAGATTGAAAGAAAGACAAATGGCCAATAGATACATGAAAAATGTTCAGCATCTCTGGCCATTAGAAAAATGCAAATTAAAACAACACTGAGCTTCCATTTTACTCCAGAAAGAATGGCCATCATCAAGAAATCAAATAATAACAAATGCTGATGAGGCTGCAGGGAAAAAGGAACTCTTCTACATTTTTATTGGGAATGTAAACTAGTATTACCACTGTGGAAATCAGTATGGAGATTTTCAAAAAACTAAAACTAGAATTCCATTCGACCCAGCTATTCCCTTTCTAGGTTTCTTCCTGAAATTTAAATACTCATATTACACTGATACATGCATACCTATGTTTATAGCAGCCCAATTAATAGTAGCTAAATCTTGGAAGCAGCCTATATGCCCATAAATAGATGAATGAATAAAGAAAAATGGTATTTATACTCAACAGAGTACTACTTTGCCATAAAGAAGGATAAATTTGAGTCATTTGTGGGAAAATGGACATACCTTGAGAACATAATTTTAAGAGAATGGAGCTGGGCATAGTGGTTCACACCTGTAATCCCAGTACTTAGGAGGCTGAGGCGGGAGGATCAGCTTGAGTTCAAGGCCAGCCCAAACTCCATAGCAAGACTCTGTCTCAAAAAATTTTTAAGTGAAATAAAGCAGATTCACAAGCTTGAATATCCTATGATTTCTTTTGAATAAGAAACCAAAGTATAAATAAAGAGCAAAATAAGGGATCAATAATAGCAAATAAGAAGATAGCTCTTTTGCAAATGGGAAGGAGACCAAGAGATGGAAGGAGGGAGAGGAAGGGAAAGGGGGTGAAAACAGAACTGAGATGTGCTATGTACATGTACCAACTCCTCTCGAGGAATGTAATCATTATATGCTGCAAGTATGTACTAATAATAAATAAAATTGAAAAGAATTATCTTGAAGTCCTCCTACCCCCTGTTAGTTGTTGAGTATTTTTAATTTTCATTTACATATTAATATGGAGTGACCTTTTTACTCAGGATCATAAAAGACATTCTCAGCAAAGCCTCGTAAGTCTTTGTTCTTTCTCAGTATAACTTTGTGATACATAACACATACGTTCATTTTGGGGAATTGATTCATATGCCATATTGTCTCTGAATCCTTTTTAATCTCCTTCCTCTTCCCTCCCTCCCATCTCCCTCACCCCCAGAGCCCCTTCCTACCTCCACAAAGTTTATCCCTGTTTCCTATGATCTATCTTTTACTTTGCTTTTTAAATTGTTTATACTTTAGATTTCTCATATAAGAGAAACCACATGATGTTTAAGCTTGTGTATCTGATTTATTTCACTAAACATTACGGTATCAAGATGCACCCATTTTCCTCCAAATGACTCGAATTTATCCTTCTTTATGACTGAGTAGTACTCTATCGTGAATATGTACCACGTTTTCTTTATTCATTCATCTGTTGATGGGCGAACAGGCTGCTTCTAAGATTTATTACTATGGGTTGTAATGCCTGCTAATTCTACATTTCACTTTGTTCAGGATTTTTCAAGGTGGAGGTTAGTTCAGGGATTCTCAAGGCTGCTTCAGCCTTAGCTCAGCTGAGCTGAATCAGCATCTCAAATTGGCAGGTGAGGTCCAGGCAGCAATATTTTAAAAAGCTGTGCAGGAATAATAATGAAAATGTCAAGCTAGTTGAGAAACATCAAAACTGATCTGACAACCTAACTGAGATTGACGTGTCTACAGGTACAAATGTCTTAATGTAGGGTCGAGAGCGTCTGCAGACAATACCATAATTCAAGAAGTAAATTCATGACAGCAGCTCCGGGCCCGAGGTGGTGTAAGGCAACAGGTAAGTTTTAGAGCGGGGACACTACTTTAACAGCCCCTGGGTCACACCACTCAAGCAGACAACTTTTCCACCTCGGCAGAGAACCAGTCCAGAGAGTTAATATTTAATTTTAGTAAAAAACAAAAAAAAAGACTTTATAAAATGAAATAATATTTTATTCTCTATTCTTCTGTATAACTCTGGGCAAATTATCTAAGCTCTCTTTATAAGCATTTCTTTATAAGAAAATAATAAATACCTCAGAGAATTATACTATGGAAATTATATGTAAAGTGTTTGGCATATTAGAAGCAAAAAATACATTTGCTCTGTAATTGAATTATCACTGAGTCACACAATTTTTTTTTTTTGTCACACAATGTTTAGAAGCCATTTGGAAACAAGGTGATGTCAGCAGGCAAATAAATTACACATTCTCAAGTCTGTGACCAGTGGAAGGAATTAAAGTCCCTGAGGAGCCCCAGGATGCTCAGCATGGGATAACCCTAAAGGAAATTTCCAATAAAGATGGCAAGTTTGGGGTTACTTGTGTGGTCTGTGAATCCCAGTTGAACTAGTCTGCGTGTAAGTTGCTGAGCTGATGGAAAAGGTAACATGTTCTGAGGTATTTCTCTGCCACTTTTCACATGAACAGATCACTAAAGTTCGTTACATGAATAAGGCCAACACAGATGCAGAAAGAGAAGGGGTGACAGAAAAATCTAAAAAGCTCCCAGTATCACAGTTCACCACACCATGAAGGACAAGCTTGAGAATTTGGAAACAAGTCCATGTAACCATACAAGAATGCCAAAGTAAATTATGGGACATTTGCTCATTGATTTAGTCATAATGAGCCCTTAATATGTGCTGGGCTAAGTGCTGTGAAGGAGAAGATAAACGAGGCACAGACCCAGCCTTCAAGAGGGCAGAGACCCCTGCAAGACTGACAAGGAGATAATTATTAGGCAATGCTACTGAAAGTAATGGTTTTAGGACTACTTTATAACATTTCAAGAAGAAGGAGACATTGAGCTAAAAATAAAAGTGCAAGACATAAAATGGTACAAAAAGTGTACTTTTCTTGATATTAAAATACAGCTAGAAAAATATTGAAATACAGTACATAAAAATTCTGGCCAGGTGCAGAAGATGGTGGCACAGGCCTGAAATCCCGGCAGTCCGGGAAGCTGAGGCAGGAGGACTGCAATTTCCAGTCCCACCTAGGCAACTTAGAAAGATCATCTTAAAATAAAAAATTAAAAGGGGTGAGGAGCTGGTGATGTAGCCCAATGCAAAGGCTCTAGGTTCAATGCCCAGTACAGAAATGCTGGCTAGTAATTGTATTAAAGTGACGGCATTATAATTAAATTTCCATTTTTAATTCGGTATTTTCCAAGTTTTCTGTAATATATATTATGTATATACTATATATATATATATTTTTTTTCTTTTTGAGGTAGGGTCTCACTATGTAGCTCAGGCTGGCCTAGGACTCGCAGTGATCCTCCTGCCTCAGCCTCCCAAATGCTGGGATTACAGGCATGTGCCACCACGCCCAGCCTTATATTTATTTTCTTAATAAAGAATTTAAGTATAAAATGTTTTTTTTAAAGGAACAGCCATTTTAAAAAGATGTCCTGAAATTAAAACAGAGGTTCTCCACCTTCTATCTCTTTGCTACTTGCAGCTTTATCTGCCTCGGCTTAGTTTTCCAGAAAGTAAAGATTGAGATCCAAACTCGGTGCAGGTGTTTTCCTCAGGAGGGGACCTCAGGAGCCCTGAAAGAGCGAAGAAAGGAGACATCATGAAGATCGGCTCCTAAGGGCAGGTGCATCTCGGAGCTGACACTGCCGGCACAGCTGCAGCTGAGCCTCCCTGGGGACTCGGGGGACCGTGTGCGCCATGTGAGCGTCCCTTGGATTTTTCCTCAGGGAGATGGGAAGCTGGACTGAGTCTACTGACTTGTGCGCCTCATCAGTTAAGATTGCTCTTGGAAGCACTGACTCTCCTCGACTTCCAGGATGTGCCGTGCTAAGTGGCCCCGGTCAGCCTTGGAGAAAGCCTGGAAGCCGAACAGCAGAGAGAGGAGAGGGGGCGCTGGTCGTGGGACGCTGATGCTGACGCTGCGTTCAGAGCTCTGCCTGGAGCTGAAATCTGCCTGGACATAAGGCAAGAGCGGGGCAAATCCCCTGCAATGTGCGGATGTGCCCTCGCTTAAGGATTGTGTGCCCATTTCTCCTGTGCAGTGATTATCAACAACTCAGAACCCTGGAAGGCTGACTTCTCGCATGTGGGAACAACGCAGAGTGAAAACACATTCAATAAGTACTAAGTTCTGAAAGATCTCAAGAGGTTGGAAGGATGAACCTGATTTAAGGGTGGAATTTAAATAAGGAGAGATGCAAATGAAAAATTTATACATAGTTGTAAACAATTGCAAAAGGAAAGAGATGGAAAACATGGCTTAACAAGAGAAAATTTCATGCAGCAAAATGCACATGGGTTTTAAGTGTATAGTTACAATAGAAATTTCCGTCCATTTCACTTTGCCATTTCTGCACTAAATGAAGGGATAAGAGCATGAAAATAAGTGCTTGAATGATAGTTAGGGACTCACACATAAGAGGAATTTAAAAAAAAATAAAGGAATTAATCTTGGTCTCTGTGGCATATATATATATCCAAGACCACTAGAAGCTAGTGATTTAAGTTCAATCTACGAAATGCTCCTGGCACCATCAGGGTAGCCCAGCATTTGGATAAGCTGCCTTGGAAGACAAGTCCGGGACACCGGCCACAGGCAGTCGGATGGCCTCTAGCTGAACCCTTGGAGAAACTTGGAGAGCTCTTTCAGTCCTCTGCATCTGGGTCTTCCCCGAGCCTTGGCTGTCCCGTGGCGCATCATCGGTGCTCAGCCTGGAGTCGCCAGAGGTGAGGGTTTCCATGGGAACCACAAGGGCCTCGGAATTCTGTGTCTGAACATTGCTTCCCAGAGGGAAGAGACAAGCAAGCACTGCAGCAGTCTCCCCAGTAATAGTATGCATTTTTAAAAACTGTCTAATTAAATATTAACCCCAGAGACAGAGCATTAACGGGTCTCCTATGTAAACTTTGAGCATCTTATAACTATCCGGGAAAGGGCTTAGGTAGAACACTCCAAGGAAATTAAATATACTGTACACATACGTCTTCTTGCTCTGTGCAGCCAGTGACAAGTGGTACTTGGGTACAGAGGGCCACCTGAGGTCACCACCCTCTCGTTATCTCATTTATTGACCATAATGGCCCCTCCACTGGTGCTTATGTTGAGTGTGGAGTAGTGATAGCAGGAGGGAGGACCTGGAGTAAACTTCCATCCTTTCCTGCTGTTCCTTCTCACCTATTTTCTGCCATCTGCGGAATCCCAAGGTAATGGATTGCCTGCAGGGGATGGAGGCAAGAGGTGGAAGAAGTGGTGGGGTGGTTTCAGGATTAGGGAATAGGCAGGAATGTTTAGTGGAGTAACACGGCAACAGGGGACATGGGCTTTTGCTTTAGCTTTGGATCTTGGACAAACCCATTAATCTCTCTGGGCCCCAGATTTATTTTCTGAGAAAAAGAAAAGGCTTTGGAGTGCAGCTCACTGATTTCTCTTGAGGACCTCCTGTCTGCCTGAGTTGCAGTGATGGGTGAGGACCGGTACCCACCCGTGTGGAGCTCACACTATGGCATGAGGACCTTGATTGGGGTCCGTGCCACCGCAGTGGTTAAGGCATGGCCTTCCAGCAAACTGTGAAACCCTTACACTTGCACCCCAAATTTGCATGTGTTTCCAGAGGGAGAAATTCCTCTGCTTTCATTAAGTTCTTACAGGGACCCATGACTGCAACAAGAGCACGTGGTCTTCTTGCTGTCCTTCCAAACCTGTCATGTCTATGCCCTTTGTCGTCTTTGCTACATCTACATACCTCCTCTGCATAACTTGATTTTTGTTTATGTCTTTAAAATAAAACTGGATGTAAGGTCATACCTACTTTAACAATATTCATGAATGGATTTGATAATATATAGTAGCATATATAAAATAAACTTTTAAATAAGTGTAAATAATACTTAAAAAAAAAAAAAGAAGAAGCGCTCCTTCAAATACCATCCCAAATGCTCTCCATTAGCACGGACACTGTGCATCCACCAGCGGCGCACCTCGGGAGGCACCGGTTCCCCCAAAACTTTCCCGCTGTTGGCACATTCACAATTTTCCAGCCACTTTCCAACCCCCCATAGCCAGTCGGGCGAAAGACAGAGCTGTCCCGCCTTTCCTTTCCCCTGGTCTGACTTCGGGCTCAGACGAGCGAGAGGCAGCTGCCGCACCCCGGGGCTGTCCCCGCGCACTTCCACCCTGAGCGCCCCTCCCCGCTGCGGAGGCTGCGCCGCTGGCCTTGCCGCCGCCTGGCTGACTTCCGCGTGAATGACAGGGGCTGGCAGCAGCCTGGCAGTGAGGGGAAGCGGTCCTGACACCCGAGCTGTGCGCCGCGCGCTAATTACACCGACGCGAGGTCTGGGCCGCGCAGTCCTCTGCTAGAGGAAGGATGCGCGGCCGGCGCGGGGAGCGAGCGACGCTACAGAGGAAACGGGAGAGCAGCAGCACCTAGGCGCATCCATAATTCATAAAATGCCAGCAGCAACAAAGGCAAAGAGGGACCAGAACCAGGAGAACAGAATAGCATAAAGCTTTTTAATGGTCTTTTTCTATTAATGTCAGATGGGCGACCGTTTTTCAAGCGGGTGGAAGGGTTCCAAGGCCCCTTGGTTCAGTCACAAAAGCTAAATGCTGCCATTTACCCTCCTCCCCGAGCCCCGTGGAGGAGCTTAGCGTCCTATAAACGAGATGCAATATTTGAGGTTCGGGTAGGCATCTGATCTTCCGGAGAAGCTGCCTGCTCCTTTAAACGAGTTTCTAACAGAATGGAAACTGCTACATTCCTTTGTGTAATAGGATCACTGGCAACTTAGTACCTCTCACCAGGACAAGAAGGCCCAATAAGGGAGATCACAGGCTGTCTCTGGCTTTGAGCTTTATCAGCAACTGGATCTGGGAAACGCACTAACCTCTCTGGTGCCTCAGTTCCCTCTCTGAGAAGGAGGTGAAGGAGTTGATAAAATTACCTTCTTCAAAATACTTGGATGCATTGTTACTACTGGCTGTAAACTTAACAGAGTGTGAGGTGCAAAATAGAGCATGAAGTAGCTCTTACATTATCACAAAGCTTTCAACACTTTCTCAGTGCTTCTAAATTCAGTCTTAGTTTTCTTCTATTCCATTCCTCCAGAAGTCATTACGTTGATTTGCGTGTATTTTATCCATGCACATTAAACCAATTGTTTTGCTCTATAAGTATGCTTACATAAGAACACACAGTATTTTTAAGGTTTGTCTGTCTTGCTACATGTAGCTGTAGTTGCTTTGTGAACTTAGTAGTACTAAATTCTATGACTTATTTTTTGGTTTTTCTGTTGCTATTCGAAATGGGTAATAATTAGGCCTTTCCAGTTCCTTTCCTTTATTCATATTCCCACCCAGTCAGAATTTCCTTCTTAGTCTTTCTTTTATTGATTTTTCCACTTGGCTTTTAAGTATGGAGCCTATACCATGGTCCCAGAAACATCTTGTCCACTAGATCAACATGTCATTCGACGTAGGAAAAACAAAATCATTTACCAATATCCCTCTCACCCCCACATTTTTCTACTAGTAAGTTTTCTCCAAGGATTGCCTCTTGACTCTAGAAATACCTTGGAATCAAGTATATCTCTTAAGCTTAATGTTTTCTCCCTAGAAGCATCCTGAGTCGCTGAATACTAAAACTAGAAAAATAAGTTTATATATCAAGGAGGGAAAAGACAAATGCTCTCAGTTGTATTTTTTTTTTTAACCAAGAACATGTATTGGTACAATGTACATATAATGGTTACTTTCATCACATTTATTTTGTACCTGTACATGATGCATCTTGGTTCTCCCCCCCCCAGTTGTATTTGACAATAGCTAGTCACAAAAGGACTTTGCAAATGTTTTAAGAGTAAAGGAAATTCAAGGCTCAGTGGATGGAATTAGGCCTAAAGAACAAAAGAATGATAAAGTGCTAAAAAAATTAAAAAGATAAAGCAAAACCAAAAACACAAAAATCAAAACATTCAGGATGACCAAGGATAGAGATATTGATGCCAAACAGATTTGAAATACTCAGCAACTTCAGATCATTGATCTTTAATTTGGAGGCCAAAATGACTCATTCCAGAGTGTATTAGTTTACTACAACTGTGTAAAACCTTTTTAATAAGATGAGAACCCAATTGTTAATTCTCTGTGATATTTCCTGTGTGATCCGAGTTTTGTTCACAAAATCTTTGCCTACACCCATTTCTTCAAGAGTTCTACCTATTCTATCTTCCAGCATATTTAGTGTTTCTATTTTGATATTTAGATCTTTGATCCATTTTGATTTTAATTTAGTGCATAGTGAAAGATATGGGTCTAGTTTTAATCTTCAGCATGTGGAGAGCCAATTTTTCCGGCACCATTTATTAAAGAGGCTATCTTTCTTCCAGTGAGGGTGTTTGGCCCCTTTGTTAAAGATAAGGTAGCTGAGTGTGTTTGGAATTGTTTCTGCATCTTCTAATCTGTTTCATTGATCTTCTGGTTTTTTTTTTTTTTTTTTTTTTGCCAGTACCATGTGGCTTTTATCACAGTAGCTTTGTAATATAATTTCAAGTCAGGGATCGTGATGCCCCCTGCTTTGCCTTTGTTGCCCAGAACTGCTTTTGCTATTCTAGGTCTCTTCTGGTTCCAAATGGATTTTAGGATTGTTTTTTCTAATTCTCTGAGGTATGCTATTGGTATTTGAATCAGGAATGCATCAAATCTGTGTAACAATTTTGGAACTATGGACATTTTCACTATGTTGGTTCTTCCTACCCAAGAACAAGGGGTATCTTTCCATTTTCTGATATCCTTTTTGATTTCCTTTTTCAGAGTACGATAGTTTTCAGTATATAGTTCTTTTACTTCCTTTGTTAGATTGATTCCTAGGTACTTCATTTTTTGGATGCTATTGTGAAATGTGTTTTTTCCCTAATTTTTCTCTCAGTGAGTTTGTTATTTGTATACAGGAATGCTACTGAGTTTTGAGTGTTGACTTTGTATGGTGCTGAATTTGATTATTAAATCTAGAAGTCTTTTGGTGGGGTTTTTGGGGTCTTAAATGTAGAGTATCGTGTCACCTGCAAATAATGATAATTTAACTTCTTCCTTTCCTATTCTCATTCCTTTTATTTTTTTCTCTTGTCTAATTGCTCTGGCTAATGTTTCCAGAACTATTTTTAATAAGAGTGGTGATAGTGGACAGCCTTGTCCTGTTTGGGATTTTGTAGCAAAAGCTTTCAGTTTTTGTCCATTTAGTCTGATGTTGGCTGTTCGTTTGTCATAGATGGCTTTTTTCAGACTGAGATAAAGACCATCTATTCCAATTTTCTCTAGGGTTTTTAGGATGAATGGGTGTTAGACCTTGTCAAATGCTTTTTTTTGCATCTATTGAGATGATCATATGGATTTTGCCCTTGGCTCTGTTAATATAGTGTATCACATTTATTGATTTGCATATGGGGAACTATCCCTGCATCCCTGAGATGACTCCTACTTGGTCATAGCATATAATCTTCTTGATGATTTGCTACATTCTATTAGCTAGTATCTTATTGAGGATTTTCCCATCTATGTTCATTAAGGAGATTGGCCTGTAGTTCGCTTTTTTGTTTGAATCTTTCTCTGGTTTTGGTATCAGGGTAATGCTTACTTCCAGGAATGAGTTTGGGAGTACTGCTTCCCTTTCAATTTCATTAAAGAGTTTGAGGGGTAACAGCATTAGATCTCTAAATTTCTTGTAGAATTCACCAGTGAATCTGTCAGGACCTTCTTTGTTGGTAGGTTCTTAATTACACCTTCAATTTCAGGAGCTGATATTGGGTTATTTAAAATCTTTATGTCTTCTCGATCCAGCTTTGGTAATTCATATGTCTAGAATCTGTCCATTTCCTCTGTGTTTTCTATCTTATTAGAATAAATTTGCTTGAAGTAGGTATTGATGATCTTCTAGATTTCTGCAGGATCTGTTGTGATTTCATCCTTTTCATTCCTAAGTGCATGGATTTGAGTCTTTCCTTTTTTTTTTTTGATAAGATTGGCTAACGGTTTGTCAATTTTATTTAATCTTTTGAAGAACCAACTCTTCAAGCCCTTGATTCTTTGTATTGTCTTTTTAGTCTCAAGTGCATTAATTTCTGCTCTGATCTTTATAATGTTCTCCCTCATATCAGTTTTGGACTTGACTTGCTCTTCTTTTTCTAGAAGCTTAACCTTCAACATTAGGTTGTTTATTTGAGCTCACTCTATTTTTCTGATATGGGAGTTCACTGCTATAAATTTCCCTTGTAGGACTGTTTTCATAGTGCCTCATAAATTTCAGTATGTTGTATTGGCATTATCATTTAATTGTAGAAACTGTCTAATTTCTTCTTTAATTTCATCTGTGACCCACTGGTTGTTCAGGAGGGTGCTATTTAATTTCCATGTATTTATGAAGTTTTTGTGGTTTCTTTACCTTTAATTCCAGTTTCATTGCACTATGGTCTGATAATACTACAACTGCTATAGCAAAGTTCTATAAACAGGGTGACTTAAACAATAAAAATTACTATCTCACAGTTTCAGAGTTTGGAAGTCCTAGATCAGGCTGTCACCAGGACTGGTTTCTTCTGAAGGCTGTGAAGGAGAACCTGTTTCAGTCTTCTCTCCTTGTTTCTGGTGATCTGTGTGGAATCTTCGAGATTTCTTGGTTTGGAGAGTCACGACCCTGAGCCATCTCCCAGTGTGCATGGCTCTATGTCTAAATTTCCCCTCTTAATAAGGACTCAGTCCTCTTAATTTGCTCATTGGCAAAGGCTTATTACCCAAGAAGGTCACAGTCACAGATACTGGGGGTAAGGACTTCACTACCTGTTTTTAGGGACAGCCTATAACCCAGTGTAAATTATGTTCTTTTCATACTTCCCACGATTTCCCAATCCAAGTTCTTCTATTCAGTTCATGTTAGAAACTGGGCAGGCCCTACAGTCAAGAAGTTTACAGTCTAAACAAGCAGCATCGACAGAGTGAGCACAAGTGTCACTCATATAAGAAAATCTGACTTTTGGAAACAATTTGGCAAAAATCCATTAAGATTGATGATGTGCCGAGCCTACAGTTCAGACATTTCAGATCTAGAGACGCAAGAACATACACACAAGGATGGTCATCCAGTCATTGTCTGTATTAACGAGAACTGAGAAACAGTGTAAAGCTCCAGCAAATGGGGAGTGGATAAATCTATCATTTGATTCTGTATAACAGTTTTAATTCTAGTAAATGTATTAGAGCTATGTGTAGCAATACAAACAAATCTCCTCAAATGCAGAGTTGTCTAAGGATACTTGCAGAGCAAAATAACTTCTTAATTTATGTTAGGATAGTGGTTATTTCAGGATGAGACAAAGGTTTATGTCCACTATAATATTTAGATCTGGGGCAGATCTAAACATGTTAAAATATTGACTTGTTAATTTTTTGTGCTAGGTTCTTGGTTTTATTATATTTATATGTTTTTCTCTCAGTTTGAAATATAATAATAAATGTAAACTTCTTTATAAGAAACACTTTAAAACACTACTATAGATTTTTGAAAATGTTTTTATTTTTAAAAAAGGTTCAAAACATGTTTGCATAAAAATGTGTACGAGGATGTTTATCACAGCATCATTCACAATAGCCAAAAAGTGGAATTACCAAATGTCCATCAACTGGATGAATGAATAAATAAATTGTATTATACGCATAAATTGGAATATGATTCAGCAATAAAAAGGAATGACACTCGGATCCATTTTACCACGTAGGTAAACCTGGAAAACATCATGTTAAGGGAAATAAGACAGACGTTAAAGGCCATGTTATATGATTCCATTTGTGTGAACTGTTCAGAAGGGACAACTCCATATGAACGGAAAGTAGATCAGTGGTTGCCAAGAGCTGTGAAGAGTGAGCAATGGGGAAGATATTAGTGGATATAGGGTTTATTTGGGGGACCATGAAAATGTTCTGAAATTAGTAGTGATTTTTGCATAACTTTGTCAATATAGTGAGCCCTTCTTCTATTGAGGAAAAGTCTGCATCTTCACTGAATGTGTATGGACCTTTTTCTTGTTATTAATCCCTGAAAAATACAGTATGATAACTATTTACATAGTGCTTATATGGTGGTAGGTATTGTTATGGTTTGTGTCTAGGTGTCCCACCAAAACCTCGTGTGGTCGTAGGTGGGGTGTTTTCAGAGGTGGCTGGATCTAGAGCATGTGATTACTAAATTAGTCCACTGATTGGTTTGGCATAATTCTGCTGGGATCAAAGATGTGATACTAGGATTAAGGGTGCTGGGATTAAGGCTGGGCGTGGTACCCACCCTAAGAGCAGATAGCCTGGATAAGATAGAACGGACAGAAAGAGGCTTGTCTTTTCCCCCTTTGGCTCCCATTGCCTGCCTTGCTGCCTTCTGCCTGTCTGCCATGCCACCCTGCCTTGGATCCAGCTGATTGTGGACTGAAACCTCCATGAACTGTGAGCTAAATAAACCTTTCCTCCCCTAACTTTGGGTGTCAGGTATTTTGTCTCAGCAATGAGAGAAAAGTAACTAATATAGGTATTACAAGTAATCTAGGGATAAAAGTATAGATGGTCCCCAATTTATAGCAGTTTGGCTTGCGTTTTTGAACTTCATGATCATACAAAAGTGATATGCATTCAGTAGAAAAACTACTTCAAAGTCTGAATTTTGTTCTTTTACCTGGCTAGCGATATGCAGCATGATACCCTCATGTGATGCTGGGCAGTGCAGAAGGTCAAGGTTCCTAGTCACCACAGGATCGCGACGGAGCAACAACTGAGACTCTGCAGTACAGTGTTGCTAAGCTGTGACGGTTGGCAGATTAGGTGTATTTAAAGCATTTCAGGCATATAATATTCTCAATTTACAGTAGGCTTATCCCATGATGATGAGGATGTAGCCTCATCATAAATTAAGGAATATCGGTACAGGGGATGATGTCTGTATGTTACCTGCAAATACTTTACCATTTTACATGGAGGACTTCCACACTGGTGGATCCACAGGAGTTCCTGGAACCAGTTCCCCTCAGATACCAAGGGGGAATTATTTACTAAGAACCACTGAGCTATACACTTTGAAAGGGTGAATTTGATGGTACTTGAATCATACAAGGTTTTTAAAGGACTCACCTATATAGCCGAGTTTCCTTTAGTAACACACCTGTCAGTGCTTTGAACAACTGAGTACCCAGAAGGCATCATTATACATAGAAGACCTCAGAATATAAGTGTGTTATCTCTCGGCAATGGGAATAGAGGAGACTACTTTTAGTAGTTTTTAAAATTTTTTGTGTTTTCCAAATTTTCTACAGTAAACATTTTCTGATTTTACAATTAAAAAATGTTAAATAACCATTTTCAAGTTATTAATTGCTTAACAAAACTGGAGAGCACAGAAACATAAAAGCCAAAAATAATAGTAAGTACTAAAGTTTATAGGTGCTTATTTGTGCCAAGCCCACACATGCACTGTTGCTCATTGCTCACTAAGACAAGGTTAAATCCCCTTTTACAAACATGAAAAATTGTGCTTAAAAACAGTAAGTAATGAGTCCAATGGGAAATAGCTAGTAAAAAGTGGAGTTGAATTTAAACTATACTGGTTACCTCAGAAGCCAGATTACTGTGACATTTTTAAGCTTCTAAAGACTGAAGCTTAGGATGAAATGAAGCTGCTTGGAACATATTAGTCAATAGGAAAAATGGATATTGAGCAACTCAACAACAATCACTACAAAATCCTCAAATCACTTACATGTGTCTTTTCATAAACACATCTGCTTTGAGAAGTAAGACACACCAGTTTAAGAAGAATTGCATTTGCCTATAACTTTTTGCAACTATTTCTCCATAATTAAGATAAAAAGAGAAAAATACTGACATTCCTTTTTTTCACACAAGTGACAGCAGATGCATAATTGACATTCATAGTCTGAGATTAACAATGAAGTGTGTGAGGTTATTTAACAACAAAGACATTAGGATTCTCAGCCTCCTACATGTGGCCTGCCGGTTCCTCTACCTGGGGATTCAGCCAAATGGAACCACCCAGACTCAAAGCATACTTTGGGGTCTGAATTTTCTATTTCCGCTGTCTCTACTAATCAAATGAGCCAGGAAGTGAGGTGCATGATTTAGGTGCTTCATCCATCAAGGTCCTGGGCTGAGTTTTGAGATTTGAAACTTTAATTCAGAGAAAGGAGGAAGATTGGCCAGAAAGATGGCAACAGTATGTTTTGCTGTAGTGCCTGAAGATTTATCCATCTGCTTAAGCCCAGGAAGGAGACAGAGAATGAAGAGGCAGGTGGAAACTGGCCACAGAAGGCACACTACTGGCAAAGAACATACACTATGGGGAATCTTGGAGTGAGTTTTTATTACTCATGGCTCAATGACATGAGGTCTTGCATACAGCTATATTATTACTAGCTCTGGAACACTAGCTCTTGAGCTTGGCACTTGAATCTCCTAAGGGCTATAGTGAATGGCCAGCCTCAGTTTCCCCTTCTGGAACCCGAGTTTTCCTTGGAAGAAATCCACTACCCCTCTGATGGACCCTCAGTGAGGGCACCCTTCCACTTTCTGGTGAAAGTCTAGTATGTGACCCCAGCAGGCCACACCCTGGGTACTCTACCCTCAGGAGATAGTTCTCACCATTTCCAGCCCCATAGATGCCCAAGTCTGCTTTGGTTTCTGCCCTGTGTGAATTTTAGTTTTGTGTGTTTATCTGTATGAGCTCCCTTGTAGCCTTTGGATTTATCTTTTCTGGGGTTTTGTGTTTTATTTAGCCAGTCAGTTTCTGTCACCTACTACATTTCATGTTCCTGGGTTTCTGCTGCACCGTGGCTCACTGATAAAGGGAAACTTGAAGAAACTGGAAATCGTTCTGAGGATAGTCACAAAAATGATTAGAGGGTGATGGATTTGTGGAGCTTGATTAAAGAAATACAGTTTTGTTTCAAGAAAAGGAAATTTGAGATGAGTTAGAATAACTGTCTTTGGCTGAGTCTATGCTCTTTCAAATAAGGTGGAGAGTTGAAGTCCTTAACTTGGAAATTCATGTGAAAATGTTTCCCCTGAGAGATTTTGACAGCCGGGACCAACGTGTCATTTAAGAGATAATTTGTGTGAAGGTTTGCCCCAATTCTTTTCTTCAAATTTGCATATAGATTTAACAAACTTCCTAAAAGACTTGTCTACTTTTTTTTCCTACAATTTTCAACTCCATGTTACTCCTTAATTCACTGTGGTCTGGTTTCTGCATTCACAGCTGCTGCATTCAAATCCAACTGGCCTCTCCCAGCCTCATATTTGGCTTCTTTGCAACATTTGACACTATTAACCACTCCCCCACCCATACTGGAGATGAAACCCAGGGGTTCTGTCCTACCAGAGCTACACTCCTAGCTTTTTTTTGGACAGGATTTTGCTAAATTGCCCAGGGTGGCCTTGAACTTGAAGTTTTCTTTCCCTCAGCCTCTCGAGTAGCAGGGATTGTAGATGTGTATCACTATGCCTGGCTCTTTCTTCTCTCTCTCTCTCCCTCATGTGTGTGTGCTGGGGAAGAAACCCAAGGCCTTCACACTGAGCTATGTCCCCAGCCACTTAAAAAAAAATTTTTTTTAAATTTTGGGGCAAGGTCTCACTAAGTCACAAAGTTGCTCAGGCTGAATTTGGATTCAAGATCCTCCTGCCTCAGCCTCCCAGAGTGTTGGGATTACATGCATGAGCCACTGGACCTGGGCCCTTTCTTCTTAAAACACTTTCTCTCTTTGGCTTCTGTGGTTTCACAATCTCCTGATGTTTCCTGCCTGATTCTTCTCAGCTTCTTTGGAAGGCTCCTTCCTCCTCCTAGCCCTTAAGTGTTGGTGTTCCTTAACGTTTGGTTTAGTCCTTCGTTTTGTCATATTCCACACAGCTGATGGATTGTTTTATCCACCCTTGTGGCTTTGATTACCATATATTTGCAGATAATTCTTAAATTCCCCTCCCAGAGTGTTAGATCCTACATATAAGTGCCTCTAGAATACTCTCTTGGGTATGTTGTGGGCGCTTCAAACCCAACATTCCCAAAACAGGCACAGACGTCTGATTTATATTCTCTTTGAGGCTTCCCTTTCCTTGCTCTCCAAAGCCAACAAATCCCCAAGACCTGACAATTCAGCCACCTAAAACATCTCCTCAGTCATCCATTTCTCTCCTGCTCCGTATTTAGCCATGTCCCTAGTCCAGAACACCATGGTCTCTTACGTTGTGACCAAATCAGACTTTTGGCTAACTTTACTATCTCTCCAGATATTTGCTCTTTTCCTCTGACTCTTTACTGCCATCAAGCAGCAGTGAATTGTTTAAAGCACAAACTAATGCTGCGGCTCCTCTGTTTAAAGCCCATCAAGCTGGATGTGGTGGCACATACCTGTAATTCCAGCACTACGAGAGGCTGAGGCAGGAGGATTGCAAGTTCACCAGAGCAATTTAGTCTATCAGAAAGAGAGAGAAAGAGACAGACAGACAGACAGACAGAGACAGAGAGACACTGGAGATGTAGCTCAGTGTAGAGTACCCCTGGCTTCAATCCCCAATATGTGGCAGGAAGGAACCCATGAACGCCACCCTTAGGATAAAGTCCAAATTCTTGACAGAATTGCTAACCCTTCCTGTTGCACTCTCTCCAGTTTTCTCAGCCCCATCTTTCTCTTTCTCCTGCCTCCCTGAGTTCTAGGCACCATGGCCTTCTCTCACACCTGGGTCTCTTTCTAGCAGCCTTTCAGATATGTTTCAGCTTCCTGGAGTACTCGCATCCCACCCCCTTCTTCTCATCTAACTCCTGTTCCACGTCTCCATCTCTTCTCTTTGGAATCCTTCCATGAGCGTTCCCCTTCCTCACTTGGGTTAGTGTCTCTGTTGTGTGTTCATGTAAGACTTTTCTCCCTAATCATACCCTTTATTACAGCATGTTGAAGTCACCTGTATTTAGCCATGTGGGAGATAAAATTGGGGAGATAAAAGAACATGGGTTCCCATCACAGGAATATCCAGTATGTAGCTTAGAGTCAAATATTATACATTTGTTGGATGAACTAATTAATAGCCTTAAAGAATATTAGAAAACCTGGCCAGTTGTTTCTTATCACTACCAAGAATGCGAGGAAATATTTAGAGAGGAGCATGGGAAGTTCAAATTATTTGGGAAGCATTTCAATTTTGTGGTTTATAAATATTAGTCTCACTCATTAATCTTGAGTATTGGTCTTGCTCTCTCTGAAGAATCATGTCACCTCCTCAGGGGACATAAGATATGAGACTCTCACCTCCTAGGAAACAGGCAGAAGGGACTAGGTGACATCTGCAGACCCATGTTAGTTCAATGAATTCATGAAAAGCTTGCCAAATTTGGAATCTGGCTGACTCAACAAAGTACTTTTTACTTGCCTCCATAAGCCTACCTACATTATAAAGATACATGCTATTAAAAGATGAATGACTTAAATCCTAGAGGAAACATGATTTGTATGGTTGTTATTGTATGGAGATTATTGTATAGTGATTCCAGTGCACGTATCTTTAAGTCCCTTGTTCTTCTTCCTTTTCACCACACTCAGTGAAAATTATAGCTTTGCTTCATTCTAACACCTACCTATTCTGAGCTTGTATCCAGGCAGCTGCACATGCTGGAGAAAATCCCACAACCACACTGGTAGGTCTTACTTTAACAGAGTAAATCTGAAACTCAAGTGGCTCCTTATGCTACCAGACAATCATGTATTTGTCTTTGATCCACTTACTCTTCTCTATTGTGGGCAACTATTTCACACATTTTCCTCTCTGAGTCTCTAGTGGTGTCTCTCCAAGCCTCATTTTCAACTGGTGAATCAGTTTTATACTCCATGGAAAAAACTGAAACAATCAGCAATCAAAACCTAAACTTCCCAACATTTTCATCTACCTCCTCTGCCTTCCTTCTTGACACCTTAGATGAATTTTCCATAGTCTGTCTAAAACCAATTCTTTCTAGTCTGTACGGAATCCTTTTTCCTCTTACCTACTTCAAGGTGTAACCCTAGTAAGTCTGTCCTGTTTTCTCACATCATTTTTTGTTCTCTACAACATATTGTTGCCATCTGTTATGTAGATGTACCCCCAAAGCCTTAAGCACTCATAGGTGGGGCTTTTGGGAAGTGATTGGATCATGTGGGCATGATACTCATCAGTGGATTAGTCCACTGATCAGTTTATAGCTAAATTCGATGTTGGGAAGTGAAGCCTGGTCAGAGGGTGCGTGTCACTGGAGGTCTGGCCTGGAGAGTATATATCTCTTGCCTCCTCCCTTGATCTCTTTCTCTCCTTCCTGCTTGCATGCCATGAGCTGTTTCTCCTCTACTGCCCTCCTCTGCCATGCTGTCCTGCCTTGGAGCCAGCCAACTATGGACTGAAACCTCTATGAACTGAGCCAAAACAAACCATTCTTTCTTTAATTTGCTGGTGTTGGTTATTTTGATCCAGCAGTGAAGAAAATAACTAGGGTACCATCTTACAAAGACCTCTTGACTCCATTCCCCTTGGCAGTTACTGGCCCACTTACCTGCTCCTTTTTTCATTAAAACTTCTCAGGAGTTGTCCATGATTTCTCTCTGTTTTCAATACCTCTTTCTCTGAATCTTTTTTGAACCCACTCCAATCAAACTTCTTGCGGACAGCCCTTGTCATGTTTCTCAACATCTACTTGGCTAAAGCCAATGCTTGTTATTCATCCCTCATCACCCTACACCCAGAAGTGGTATTTGACCAATGGTTGATTCCCTTCTTGTTGATACACTTTTCCAGTTTGCTTCTAGGATGACACATTTTCTTGCTTTTATCCTGCCTCATGGTTAATGGTCTCCTTTGCTGGATCCTCCTCTTCTTTCCAAGTTTTTAATTGTAGTTTCCTAGGCTCAGTCCTTAGTTCTCTTATCCATTTACATGTACTCTATTAGTCACCTCATCACATCACATTTCAATTCTATTGACTTGTGCATTTTCATTCCCATACTTCATCTCTGTCCTGAATTTAGGACTTGTATATCTAACTGCTGACTCAGTAGCTCCACTCAGGATCCTAATAAATACCTGAGACTTAATATGTCCAAGGCTGACCTCTTGGTCTTCCTCACTAAATCTGCTCTAGACCCAGTTATCCTTTCCCATCCGAGCAGATTGCAATCCTGTCCTTCCAGTTGCTTGGGCCAAAAACCTTAAAGTCATTTTCTACACCAGTTCATCACAAATCCTATTGGTGCTTCCTTCAAAATGCATCTTTCCACATTTCACCACCTCCATGGCTACCACTCTAATCCAGGATGCCACCGTCTGTTACAATAGCTTCCTAACAAATAAGTTCCCCTGCTTCCACCTTTGCCCCTCTTTGGTCTACTCTCAACAGAGCAGCTAATATGTGTAAGTCAGATCATGTCACATCTATGCTCAAAATCACTCCTCCAGGGTAAATACTGAAGTCTTTATAGCAGCCCACAAGGCCCTATGATCTAGATTTGTGCTCCTTCTCTGACCTCATCTTCTACTCCTCTTTCTGGCTCACTGCATCCCATACTGACCTCCTTGCTGTTATGGAACACTGGCAAGCTACTTTGCCTTCAGGTATTTGCTTTAGCTGTTCCCTCTGCTTGGAATAGGCCTGTCTCTCTCACTTCCCTCAAATCTTACTCACTCAGTTTCTGACAATCCTCTCTAATACTCCCCATTCTCTTTTTTTTTAATTTTTTTATTTTTACCAAGAACATGTATTGGTACATTGCAT
>PVJO010019900.1:0-33195 GCA_004026905.1 Hystrix cristata
CTGGATAATGAAACAAGCCTCAGCTCTCTGATTATCCATAAAAGACCAAGACAAAGAAAGCATCCCAGCGCTCCACTTTCAGGGACCCCTCCTGGATATCCACTAAGAGCTTTGTGTCTTCTTTTTACTTCTAATAAACACTTCCCTAACTTCCTCCTTTTTGTCCATGATTTCATTCTTTAACTTTGTGAGACAATGAGCTCAGCTGGTATGATGATAGTTGTTTCATTAGGATCACAGAAAGAAGTGAGCTTTCCTCAACTACCTGCATACCAAACAGCAAACCACACACCTGAAGAGCAGAGACTGATTTCTGAGTACAGGTTTAGACTGATTAGGTTCCTTTCTAGCTACATTACAACACTGTCCTTCTTTCATGGAACTATCCATATCTCACTTTTAGGAAGAAAAACAAATGTAAAGTAGATAAATTTGGTGCCAATATCACCAATGTTTTTGAAAGAAAAATTGACAACATTTTTGAAAGAAAAATTGAAAAGTATTTTTAAGGGAGGTAGACAACAAGTAAATAAATAGCTGAATCATTTAAATTTTAAATTATTTCTGCCAGCCACAATGTGTTTAACATGTCTGTCCCTTTCACAGGTGTCAAATTGTGCAGTATTTTTAGAGTAGGTGAAGGCTAAACAGAGAAAGAACAAGTCACTCCTACCAGTAAATGACAATTTTAATTACCTTGATCTCCTATATTATGTGCTGTGCATGCTAAATACTTTTTGTTGTTGTTAATGAGCAGGAAAACAAGTGTCGGTATCCAATTTTAAATCTATGTTCTAAGCAAAGGTGAATAGTTTCAATTAGTTTAATGACAGAATGAGGCTGTATTTTAAATATTTTAATTGTGAAATACTGCATATTTGTCACACATATTAACTCAATATCTCTATTTAATTGTAGGCTTACTTGCAGAATTAGTATGTCCTTCTGTTCTAAATTCAGGCACCAGATCTAAAGCATTTGTTAATTAATATTAGAATTCAATTAACTTTTAATATAATTTTATTTGGTGATAATGGCCTCAAGGCAAAGGAAGGGAATATACCAACATGCCTGTAACCAAAGAGGATTGGGAGGTGTTATTAGAATTAGCAACTCTAGATGAAAGTCGATAATGGCCTTGGATTAGTTTTTCTTCAGCCTGAAAGTATCTAAGCACTAATGCCACCAGTCAGCATGGGGCCACAGGACAGCGTGCACCATGAGACACAGGGACAGCACTCCAGAAAGTTGAATGAGGGTCTCAATACTTAGTTACACCAAGGCAGCTTCACATGAAGACAAAGGTAGAAGCCACAGTGGAGAAGTAGGTGTCTAGAAATGCTGCCACGGAGCTTGTGCCTTCCAGCAGGACAAATTGCACACATTTGTGGGCGCTGTGCATTAGCTGAAGAGAATAAATGGGGACTCCGTGATACAAAGTTTCAGGGACTATTTATGTCACATGGTTTGTGGATTATCTTCGGATTAGGAAGTAATGCATGTTTATTTTAGAAATGTATAAAATTCTAAATCAAAACATCATGAAAACCTGAAACCATGTTAGGGTTTGGGGCTTTATATCAACTGTCTCAAAATTCTACATCACCCTTGGGATGACTTTGTCTATATAGTGGGATAAAAAGAAATCATAAGCAGCCTCAGGCATCCTCCAACTGAGGAGAGGCCCTTATTGAACCCTGCAGACTCTGCTTTTCCACAGTCCTTTAGTGCTGGGCCTTTTCCCTTCTGCACTCACTCCTTGCTCCATCTGGCCCTTCCAAGGCACAACCTTTCTGCCATTCTTAGAGAACTCCTGCTCTCTTGTTAAGTGCCTCATCAGGCAACTTTCCTCCCTGTTGCCCCCAGTTCACGTCTCCTTCTCTAGAAAGCTTGGCCTCACTGCCTTTCTGTACAACTCTTTGCCCGTCAGACTTCTTGGAGATTTCAAGTCACCCGTATGCCCTCCTTTAGCGCCTGTCTTCTAAACAGCTTGAACTTTCGGCCTCCTGGTCTCTCCTTCCCATAGAACGGGAAACCTAGAAACCTTGTCTAACCTGTAACTTTGTTCCACTCTGCGATCGCCCCCTCCAGCTTCTCCCTCTTAATCCCTCTGCTACCTCAAAGTCACCAGTTCTTACCTCCCCACTAGGATCCACAAGTCCTTAATCCTTTTTCTTCTTTCTCATTGTCTTTCCTCTGTCATGTCTTCCTCCCCAATCACCTACCCATTCATTTCTTCAACAAACATTATTGATTTATTAAACAGCGACAAGGAACAACGATAACATGTGGAATGAAAATAGTTTAGAGAACTATTGCAGGATATGCCAAAGAAAGACAAACAACTCTGCTGTCATTGAGCTTATATTCAAAATAAGTAAATTATCAGGATAAGCAAGAAGATAGGATAAAGTAGATTACTCAGGTGGTGAACATAACACGAAAAACAAAGCAAAAATCTGGGGTGTCTGGAGGGTGGATTTCATATGGAGTGCCCAGGAAGAGCCTCAGGAGGAAGGAGGGACAGCAGACATATGAGACAGAAGGAATGGTAAATGCAGAGGTTCTGAGTTAGCAGATTGTTGTGCTCAAAATACAGCGTACAGGCCAGTCCATCTGCAGTGCTGGTGCACGAGAGAGCGGCTCAAAGGACTGCCCTCAGGGCAGGGGATGCAGTAGGGTGGAAATAATGAAGTCATCTTTTATAATTGAGACTGAATTTGTACTCAATTCCTTATCCCCTTTTCTTACCACCCTACTCACTTTGCCATAGTCTAAGTCTTTGTCTATTCTGCCTGCAGTTGTGCAGCTGAGAACTAGAGCCATGCATTGCACCATGGAGTCTGGGTTCATTTTCCTTCATGATAACACACACCTCTAATAAGCTCTTGATATCACCAACCACTCATATCCTCTCCCCAAACACCATGTGCCACACACTACACTTAAATTTACCACACACACTACGCCATACAGACACACTCACACTAATTTTCCAGAGTCCATGTCAGAGGCTACTCACTTCCTTTTTTTCCCCTTAAACCAAAATCTTCCTCTCAGACCATCAAAGGGGAATGCTGGGTCCGGGGGCTTGTGCGCAAGTAGATGAGGTGGTAGGTACTACGGAATTTTTCTTCTGATTTCTTCATTTTTTTAGTCAACTAATAATAAGGCTGTCATTTGAGAATGAAACTGGGAAGGGAGAAAAGAGAGATGAGGGAGACTGACACCAGAAGTTGCATTTTCCTAACTAACTTTTAAATCTCTGTAGGGGAAATCAAAACACCAATAACTATTCTTCCCTCTTGTGCAGAAAATGAACGTGATTGCTCACCAAAAAGCACCCAGATACTAAAAGCAGAAGTGTTCTTTCAATCCCAAGGGTCGTGTGGCAGGAAATAACCACCCTCCACCAATTCAAGTGAGTCACTTCCCCAAGAAGACATGACAAGGTGAGAGATCCAGGTGGAGATGCTGTACTGGGACAAACTAGGGGGAGTTTTGGCTCAGTCTCGTCTCAGTCCTTGTCTGTCACTGCAAACAGAGTAACTTTAGGCAAGTTATATAACCCCTCAGGGACTCAAGAGTCTCATCTGAAACTGAGAATAATCTGGGGTTGTTTTTCGCAAAGACTAAGTGACTAACATATGCAAACATGCTATCATAATGCACAGCACAGAGGAAGAAATCTGAAAATGAGTTTTAGGAGAAATATTCCTCTAGGTACATACTTGGCGCGGCAGTTAAACCCGATGACAATTTAGTAATTTCTACAACTCAGTGTGTTTCTAGGCTCCGTTTGTTTTGTGGCAGAAGATGTGACTTTTCATCAACTCAGACTAAACTCATAGGAGTCTCTCACCCTTCTTATCCCTGTACTAATGTCTTAATTCGGTGCCATTGGTAGCATCACACCCCTGGGGAAGGTGTGACTTGGCCACACTGGTAATATCCAAAATGTACAAGCTCTGGTGTGTATACACAGACATTTCCCTACACTGGTATCTGTGGGGCTCCGTGCAGCCCACCTATTCTGTAGAATGCATACCACTCTCGTCCTTTGAATTTTTCTACCAAAAGATGTAGGTATTTTCCTGATGCTGTTTTCTTCCTTTCCCTATAAATCTACCAGCACCTCCTAACACTGCCTTCGAACCGACACTCTACATATATCCACTTTTCATGCGTTTCCCCTACCCCACCTTGTAAGTCAATTCATTACTACTTCCCTGGTTTTCTACACCAGCCTCAAGATTAGTTGTGCTGCTTTCATTCTCCTTGCAAATCTTTCCAATTCACCACACTGTAGTCATAACAATCTTTAGGAGGCATACACTTAGCATTTAGTTCTGTGGCTTAACACCTCTCAATTTCTTCTCATGTCATCAGGTATGAAATATGGTGCTCTTTCCCTGGTCCAAAGCATTATGTGACCTGGATTCTGTCTTTTTCTCTGACTTCATTAAGTATCAGCCAGCTTACCAGGTACATTAGCGACCGTGTTCTCAACACACCCGCCTTTTGCATCGGGAAGAGCCTGTAGTAGCAGCCTCTGCAGAGAAGGTTCACCTCAGCCTTGCAGAGATGGACTTCCAGCCAGTTCTTTCATTGGCTTGCAATCTAAATGCCACTTCTTTGGAGACTGCATCCACTATCCAAGCTAAAGTAGCCACTTGCATCAGTTTTCTGTGTACATATTTTTATGCACTTGTTTTCATCTATTTAGCGTGAGTTTTGCTTAACAAACAGCATAATGTATACACCATACACTATACGCTAGAGTTAAGTGCAGGGACATTTCTAATGTTTTCATTAACACAATTCCATCACATTGAAAATGTCTCTGAGAGTTTGGTGTGTAATGAGCAGGTAGTAAGTGATAAATGAATGAAATTCTCTTCCAAATAAGCAGCCACAGATGATATATGTATGTGTGGAGTATTTGCTCACCTGATTGGCTCCAACTGATGAAATAAGTTGTAGAGTTATTGTCAATTTGACAAAGTTTTCTTCTTTTTAATATATGTTTCTTTGAACAGTTTAATTTTGTCAGTATTTTAATAGTGATTTTATTTACTCTTCTGTGAACTGACCATTTTTTCTGGTTATTTGATCATGAACTAATCAGTCCTTCGTTGTAAGATAATTGCATATGAAGTCTGTATTTCATTTCTTGTATTTGTACGTATTATTACTAAGTTTTCTACTTCTCTTAGTTTTTATGATGGTTGACATAGAATTTGCACATCTTATAATTTTTTTTAAAAAATCTTTGTCCTTTCCCTACAATACCTGTTCATTCTCAAGAAAATAGAACAAGGCAGCTCTGTGAGTTGGCATCTTCTTGAAGAAAGAGAGGAACAAACTTGGCCTGTTTGAGAAACCAATCACTCTAGGGCTTTTTGTTACACATTTCCTACTATTTCTACTATTTTCCTACTTAAGTTGACAATTTTTTCATGGATTACATTGTCAAATGTACTTGAATTTGCTTATGGACTTTTTTTCTGTTTCATTATTCTGTCTATTCAAGTATCTATAATAAATTTTATTTCCAGTAAAATTTTAATACATTTTATTATGTTCTCCTCAATTATTAATCTTTCACAAAATTTTTATTATTTTTCTCTATTAATTTTTCAAGTTAAAGTTTCTGGTCTGCTTGTAGTCTGTCAAAAGTATTATTTTTAAAATGGTATTTTTATGAGTGTACATTATTTTAGAAAAAGTAATACTTGCAATATTTTCATTCCGTAGGAAATCTGGCTTATTTCTTCATTTACTCAAGTTTTTGAAATGTTCTTTCAAAATACTTTTCAGTTACATTCTCCACCTTTAATTTGTATTTATCATTTTATCTCTATTCTCACCTATTTGGGTTAGTCCTACGGGATAAAGAGCAGCTTTATACAAAACCATACTTGGGGATACTTGAAAATGATGCTAAAGAGTTCTCTTCATCATGACATTTCATAAACCCTTATAATGTATGGCAGCTCCAAGAGAAAAACCTGTTTGTACAACGATAAGATATTACAGTGAAAAAGCCATTCAATGAATAATAATACAGACTTTTACCACAGATCCTAAGATGGTCTTCAAGAAATTCCACCAGTGACTGTGACCAGGACAATGCAGTTACTCTAAATCGAACCTAGTTCCTCCCAAGAAAAATGAATATATGTATGTACCTTACTTATAGTGTTGCTGTGGATTAAATAAGGTAATAGCATCTGCTAAGCAACTTGTAAGAGACCTCATGCATTAAAAGCACTCAACAAATGATAGTTCTTCATTTCAAAAAGATTCTTTTAGAGTTTGGATCTGCTATGTTCCCCAAGGCTCAGAGCTTGGGAGCTTGATGCCCAGCTGGTGGTGCTCTTGGGAAGCAGTGGAAACTTGAGGAGGTGGTGCCCAGATGGAGAAAGTAGGTCACTGAGGATGGGCCTTTGAAGGCACCTAGGACTCTGTCCCTATCCCTACTGCCCGCTTCTGGCCCCTAAGAAGAGAGCAGCTTGCTCCATCCCTCTCTCTGCCACAGTGTGCTGCCTCACCATCGACTGGGAAGCAATGCAGTCAGCCCATCATCTACCGGGACCTTTGAAACCACAAGCCAAAATAACTCTCCTCCCCTAAATTGATTTGGTTGACATATTTTGTCACCGTGATAGATGGCTAATCCAGATTCTCTGTGACGTAATTAGAGCAGTGAAGAGCTAGGATGTTGGAAAATATGATTTTTCTCTGGTTGCAATCTGTTCTTCCTGTCTTCAACTTCTTATCATCAACTGACTACCTTTTAAAGCATGTCACCTTTAAAAATGGTATTTTTATCATTAAATTAGTTTCCTGTAGCTGCAATAACGAATTATTAACAACTTCGTATACTGAAATAATTACATTCTCTTCTCTCCCATATCTGGAGAATGGAAGTCCAAAAACAGTTACCTGCTAAAATCAAGATGCCATGAGGCCCAGGGCCAGCTTCTGGGGCTCGATGAGCGATCCCATTGAGCAGTCGCCTCTTCCAGGTCCTACACTGCTGGCATCCCGTAGGTCATGGTGGCGTCTCTGCAGTTTCAAGACCACCATCCTTGAGTCTCTCTCTGCTGTTCTGTATATTTCCTTATTTGCATGTGACCAAAGCTCCCTCTGGCTTCTCCTTACAAGGAGACTTGTGAGTACAACTAAGGCCTACATGGATAATCCAAGATAATCTTTCAGTGTTAAAATCCTTAACTTAAAATTACAGAGGTTTGCCATCTAAAGTAATACCCAAAGATGCCATGAATTGGCAGTCATTACTGAAACCCCTAGGATCATGTTCTACAATAATCAATTTAAATGATAGAGAAATACTCTAAATTCGAACTGAAATGTGAACAGTCCTTGTCAAAACCAGAAAAACTTCATAGATTACGTACATATAAGCTTTCTGCGTCTCTGACAAACCCTACTAAAACTTAAGGAAACTGTTAAAAAATTTTGTTACTCTGATTACTTCTTAGAGCATTTTGATGGAATGGGAATTTTGAATGTGCCAGGGCAGGTGAGTTCTTTGCTCAAAGGAAATAAAAAACTCAAAACTACAGGAGTCAAAGTTTTAACTTTTTTTCAACTCCAGAGACTCTGGAACAATCTCCTCAGAACCTTTAAGTCACAACACAACAGAGGCAGCAGAAGGCAGACACAGTGTGATGCATGGCTGATGTCCAAGGCTCAGTACTAGGTTTGTGATTAGTGTGTCCCTTGAGGCTTCCGACTTAATAGGAGGTGTAGAAAAATGACTTCTTACCATTTCCTTTGTGATTATGGAACTAACAGAATGGCCTCAGTTTAAATGTTTTTGAATTCCTTCTGGAGGCTTTGGGCACAGGAGGGGAAGACTGTGCACAGTGGGTGGGAAGCAAGTTGGTAAGGAGCATTTATATTTCATGCCCACTGAGGAACATTAACATGGATTATCCAAGAAAGGGAGGGGCCCAAGGGCCGTAGGAGGTGAAGTAACAATCACTTTTAAAAAGAGAGGTGGAGAAGGGAACACATACAGATTTTGATACTTTTTCCAAGAAAATGGGGGGGAAGCAGCCCTCCTGTACACAGCATTCTTAGTTGTGAAGTTGGGTGAGTTGGTAGAGAGCTCTGGCTCTGACAGTACCAGTGAGGAGTCTGGCCCTGGGAGAGACTGCTCGTGGCATGCTGTGTCAGGAGCCCAGAGATGTAGAATCCTTGCTGTGGACGCAGCCCCATCATGGACACAGGACAAATCCTCTGACCAGTTTCACACCTCAAGTCTCCCAGACTCTCATGCAACATGAGCAATGGGAAGCAACCTCCTTATGAAAAACCATATTATAATTGAACAACTTCCTAACTGACCAATTTGGAAGAGTAAATTTACTTAAGAAAAACACCAACAGTATGATGTGAGTTTTATTAACCATCAGTATTGTGTCTTAATCTTACACATACTGTGTAGTCCTATGTGTCAGTCTGTTTTGTGCTAGTTAAACAGCAGAATAACAGTGACTGGGTGATTTAGGAAGAAGGGAAATTTATCTGGCTCATAGTTTTGGATACTGGGAAATACAAAGTCAAGGGGACTACATCTTCAAGGTCCTTCTTGCTGTATCATCCCATGACAGAAGGCAGAATGGCAAGAGTGGCAAAGGAGATCTGAATTTGCTTTTATAACTCAAACTTGAGATAATGACATCAATCCCTTCACACAGACAGAACCCTCTTAACCCAGTCCATCTCAAAGGCCCCACTCCTTAACCTTGTCACATTGGGAATTAAGTGTTCAATGCATGAACTTTAAGAAAAAGATTCAAGCCATAGCAGCGTATAACAGAGGTTAGAAAACTACAACAAGAATGGTTACATTGAAGAAATGCAATGTCTGTATAAACACCAATTTTATAATTTCCTATCAATTAAGTTTCATTAAAACTAAAACTCTTAAAATACCACATTTTGTAAATAGTAAAAAATTAGAGAGCAGATTTCACAAAATTTTTTCTTTTTGTGTAATATTTATATGTTTTCTATTTGAGGATATTTATATGTAACTTCCTTAAATATGCATGAAATGTCTGTTGAGGGACATTCATATGGCACTCATTGCTCTGTGTTTTTTTTGTTTGTTTGTTTTTTTGTTGTTGTTTCACATGGGAAATCTTGGCAGGGACGGGGGAAGACTCAATTTTCATGATTATGTAGGGCATTTAGACCAGTTCTGTTGCTGAAGAAGACTCACAGGACCCAATGCCAAGGTTTATTCATTCTCCGTTTATTTTAGGAAAGGACTCAATTTCATTGGACAATTAAATAAAGGGCACTTCAGTCAAAGGATCCATGTAGCGAGAGGACTCAGGCTGCACTGGGGTTACAACTATCCTCCTGCTGTAGACCATATTGCACATAGTTTCCTTTCTTGGGTCAGGAACCACTAACACATGCACAGAAGAGCCGGAAACTTGGGAGTCCAGGACTCTTCCTTCACTGAGGCTTCTTATACCTCGCTGGCCATGTAGGCGTATTTTTTTACTGTGTGGCTAGCCCCAGTAACAGAGCCCGCTGAAGAATCTGGCTCTCGATTAAAAACCTGGGTTTGATCTTTGCACTCCTGACCACAGGTAGTAAAAAAGGCTGCACCAGGCAGGCCTCATGGGGGAAGCTGCCCCAAGGCACCAGGCTTGGTCACAGCCGGCACACTGCAGCCTCAAGGGAAAGAGCAGTCAGGGACTCAGCCGCCATCCTGGCCAGACATGCTCTCGGGCATGCACATGCTTCTTTCTTAGTTCTTTTTGCCTGAGGCCTCAGACAGAGACCTTGTTCAGGGGCCTCTGCTGAGGCCTCCTTAAGGCAGAAAGAAGAGCAGACCTTGGGGAGACTTGTCCCCATTAATCAGTATTTTTCCATTGCTGAGTTTCCCTCTCACTCCTCCCCCAACTTACCCACACACGCAGGGTCCATGACTCTGCGCTAGGTTTGTCTTCAGGCCCCTTCAACAGTGAGGCAGTCCACAGGTCTGCGCTTATGCATTGTTCTGTGGGAGTAAGTGGAACAGGGCAGTCAGCATTGTCTCCAGTTCTAGACTCCTGCTTACACCATCACAGTAAGTGACTGAAGTATTCACTTTAATCTTTGTCTAGCTCGGTGCTCCTTCCGAGTCATCTGAGTTCCTGGTTCCCACTGGAGTGCCCACTGAGAGCAGATGTGGATCATTGATCTCCCGTCATCATTAGGCAGTGCTGGCAAGCTGCTGTCCCGAACTCCTCTATGCAACACAGTCAGGGGGTCAGTGTCATGGATGTATGTTCCCTAAACATCTCAGGCCAATTCTAGGCCAGTTAGAGTTAACTCCCACACCACAAGGCACTTTGGAGACCTGAATTTTGCAGAATCAAGGTTATGTAAAAATCAATTCCTTCAGTGAAGCAAAATCATCATGGCTGTTATTGAAAACTTACAAGATCATTCAAGAACTTAGAAAAATCAGGGTCTAAACAGAAACAAGTGGGTCAGAGAAAAGCATGAGTGGGTGGACCCAAGGAGGTGGGAAAGTAGACCTGCCTGCCAGCTGGAGCAGGCTGTGAAGGAGACTTGAGGAGCCTGTGGAAGGTCATGGCCATCAGGCCTGGGCATTGGGTGCCTCCTCTTTGTACAGCTGTCCCTACAGATAGCCCGTGCCTCGCCCCATCACGTCTATTTCGCTCATTCTGTAAGCTTCCAAGTACCAACTTAACTCACAACCCGATTTCCCCACATTGTACTTTTTGTCATGGTACTTACATTCTAAAACCCTGTAATTTCTACATTTGTTTTGTTCATTTTCTATCATGATGATGAGAATTTCTGTGTCTTTGCTGTTATACTCACTGTGCCCGGAACAGTGTCAGACATAATAGGTGCTCAGTAGCACGTGGAGCTTCATGATTCTCAGGCAGGTTTACAGTCTCACAGAACAAAGGCTCTGTATTCATATCCTTTTAAGAAAAATATATTATGCATGAGTACTTTTGATAAATTCTCTACTCTGCAAGCAAAGATACATAATTTGCCTCAGGTGGGATTCATAATCATTTAAATCAGTCTGGCTGCTTTCTTACATTTATTACCATCCCTAGATACAACGTTCCAGCGACAATATGATTATATTGTGAATTCTAATTAGTACATTTTTAAGACAACTAGTAGAATAATAAAATGGTGACGCATGACCCATGCTTCATTTTTTTTTTCTGACCCTCAGCTTTACAGTTCTGAGAATAAAGAAGAAAACTCATTAAGGGAAAGAGAAGCTTGACTAATTGTGTTCGATCTGCATGACTTGTCATGTTGACTCTGAAGCAGGATCATTTATAGAAGTGGTTCTTCCGCAGCTGAGGACAGAGTCACCAGAGGGCCAGTTGATCATTCAGCAATGGGCTGGAAAGGTGCTCAAATGTTGCTGGCGCATGATTTTATTTTCTTACACAACGTTCTTAACACTGGAATTTTATCATATGGTTTTGTCAGGAGATGCAATTTCACAGGAAGCACCTTGAGTCTATAAAAACAACTTGTACAGTTGGATTCGATTTCCTTGCTGTGTGGTCTCAGGCAAAGTACTGCCAACATCCTCTTCTGACCCCCGCATGTCTACGTGTGGTCCCTGCTGTACAGGCCCCATCACAGGTGGACATGGAGGCTTGCTCTCCCCATTCACCTTGCTGATATATTCTGCTAATCACCCAGAAGTGTGTTTTGAACGCAGACATTACAAAGCTGGTATTCTTTTTTTCACTTACTCTGTGAACAAATTCCTCCCTCTCCACAGGTGCATAGATAGTGACTTAGCATCTCAGAATTTACCTAGAACAGCTCATGAAACAGTTTATTTTTCAGTCTTTCTATCACAGATTTTAGGGCTTTTTAGCCCCTGAAATCAATGTCTATAGTGATATCAACTAATTTAGAATCCTCTCCACAATACTTAGAATCCTCTGCTCATTTCCACGGTGGCTCTGCTCCATGCTGATTACTACACAACTTTCAGTTGTCAGTTCAGAAGGGGGTTGCAGAGGAAGAATCCCATAGAAAGAGTGGAATCATGGAACTAAAGGAAGTTTATTTCTGAAACCCCATCTTGGTAGCCTGACTCAGAATTTCAGGCTGCTTTATATACAGAAAACAATGGAATTTTCTGCATCAACATCTAAAATTGTGAAGATAGTTTTTAAAGAAAAAAATAAATTCATTGTTAGTTCACAGCGTGACTGATTTTGTGGCTGATAGGATGGCATGGCTAGAGAATCTGGGGGTGCGATCTCGGTTCTCTTTATCACCGTCATGAACACATCAAGAAATATTCTTGTCTGAAAGATAGGGGTAATATTTCCATTTTGGAGCACTGTGAAATATTTTCATCTGCTACTGCATGCATATCATTTCAAATGGAAAAATTTAGTGGTGAAATATTCTCTTAGCTCAGGGCACATGAATGTTATTTAAAAATGTTTAAATATCCAATGTTCATTTGAATGTTTTAAAAATCATTTGTCTCTAGAAGCATGAGAAATGAGAAAAGAGAAGTTAAAAACAAGCAAACTAAGTAATGAAAACAATGAAATTGGATGAGGCAAGGAAGAGTCAAACATTGTCCAGGCATGAAATGCAAGTGTGAATTACATGTGCATCTCTATATTTGGCAATTATTCTTTTTGTTCTAATATGTACAGTCTTGAATACTACTTTGTTATTCTTCCCTTTAAAAAAGGATTGTAATTCAAGCTCTACCACACTTCAGTTTTATAAAGCAAAATTGATAAATTCATTTTTTTGAAACTCTTTATAGTTGTGAAGATAATTTTGCAAGTCAGCCGTTTTCTAAAAGAGGATACCTACATACAAAAAATAAGATAGTTCAGATTTATTAATAAGAAATGAGAAACAAACATGAAAAACTAGAGATTGGACTATTTGCTGCCCACATCACCCTGTTAGTTCAGCAGACGTGTGAGAGATGTAACTGGCAGGCAAGGGAAAGCTGCAAGAAGCTTCATTGTGTTTGAGGAAGTCACAGCTAAGCTGACTGCTTTCTCCTCACTCTTGTTCTTAACGTTGCATGTTTTCTGGAGCGGGACTTCTCTAGCTTTGGAGTCAGTGACTTTTCAGTGCCCTTTTCTTATGCACTGAGAGAGGATGCTATGCTTTCTGGTTCACACTTTTTGCATTAACTCTACCTTCTCTTTGCTCTCTGCCCTTTGCATATATCTCAGTATTATCGAAAGGTCGAGATTCTTCTTGCAGTAACTTCCAGGTTTCTGCCCACTCTCCAGGGTCTGGTACCCTGGTAGGGGCTGCTAGTGAACGTCCACGCCACTCCTTCCATCGCTTTCCAAGGATGAGTCTTTCTTTCCGAGCAGCGTCCCACAGGCTCTCTTCTGTCTCCTAGTCATGATCACTGGTGTCTCGGGCAGGAAGATGTATTTTTCCCTGGTTTTTTGGAAGTGTGACTTTCCCATTCAATGAAATCATTTAGTAATATTAATGAATATTTTAATGAGAAACAGGCTCAGATCAGCGTGTTAGTCTCAGAAATTAACATTTAAAAAACCACTGCCTTCCTTTTAAAAATATTTTTTCATAGTGTAAGGTCTACTTGAGAAAGCTTGCCTGAGTCCCTTTGACTTGATCTTCTAATGGTTTTATAGTGATTTCAAACACTGATTTTTGATAATGATATGCTTGAAAAACATAGAATCTTTGTGTATTGAGAGGCAGGTAATATAGCAGCAAAATATCAACACCTGCAATTACCGAGCAAAATACTGCCCATATATTACAATGCTTGTGTTCAAAATAAGGAAGGCACTTCATTTATATTTCCCTTCTGGCCAATCAAGGCATAATTCTAATTACTTAGCTACAAACATCAAGCATACTTGCTTTTCCTTTTTCACTCCTAACATATTTTCAGTCATTGTGCTACGCGATTTCAGTGATGGCTCCCACTAAATCATACTCTCCTGCATCCACGCACAAGTGTGATCCTTCCTGACTACAGTGGGCTTGCCCTGTGCCAGAATTTGGCTACTAAGGCATTTGCAAGGGTGAAGAAGCTGGAGGAATGCTTCTGCGCTGGAATTTGAGTACTTGAGGGGCCTTTGGAGGGGCCAGGTCTAGCAAGAGAGTCCTATCAGACCCAAGTAGGAGGCACTTGAATCATTGGGCTTTATGTAAGCCACTGCAGCTATATGAGTGACCCCAGATAAAATTAGGACCATGGGGCCAGTCCAAGTTGCTAAGACAAAATCATTAGTAAATGAAATGGTTGTCATTTTAAGCTTCTAGATTTAAGGGTAATTTATTGCATGGGCTTAGATAAATGATACAGTCTTTAAATTGCTTATGAAAGAATATTTTTGATAGGTATGAGCCATTAATAATTAACATCTAGTTCATATTTGTAACTCTGATGAGAATGTGTTCTCCAAATCTCTTTTAAGAGAGAACTTGCTACAAAGAAAGGGAGTGTGACCATTAGAGTCAAGTGTCAGCTTGATTGATTGTAGGATCTGCCCAGAGTGGAGGAGATGTCTGGTATGTGGGTGGGTCACAGAGGTGTGGCCTTAGATTCTCTTTCTGATCCCTGGCCCCTTCCTCTGTCCTCTTGCTCTGCTTTACCACTGCCATGAACTAAGCATCTTTGCTCTGCCATGCTTTTCCCTTCCTGACGTTCCTGTTTTGGAGTCAGCTAACCATGGACTGAACCCTCTGAGTCCACAAGCCAGTTAAACCTTGCCTCCTGTAAGTTGCAGGTGTCATTCATTGGGTCTCAATGAGGAAAAAAAGCTGAATAATACAGGGAGTAAGCTCTCAACTTCCAAATGCCAGAAATTTACGATCCACCACATGTTCTTGTAGCACTCTCTGCTGCTTCCAGCAATACGGAGCACAGTGAGTATATTGTACTAGATCATCTCTTGTTCTTCAACTGATTTGTGACTCCTCTAATGTGCATTCATTGCTCTGGATTCCTCATTGTGGATCATTTCTCTGAGCTGCACTAAGAATGTACTACCATTCTTGGTACTTTGCCCTTTTTAAAGAAGTAAGACCTGCATAGCAATTTGAAAACTTTCCATTTTCATGCTTTTATATATTTTTCTTTAGGCCCCTGCAAAATAGTGATCCACTGTCTTGTTCATCCATTTTGACAAGACCTCTCCTGTCATTTGAATTTAGTCATTGTTTCTTTTGCTGAAGTATCTTATTTCTCTTTGGCTAATTCCATCACTTTTTCTATGACTATTTTTCACAATCTGTTTACCTTTACTTTTTCATGGTTTACTTATGTATCTGATTATATTTTCCCATGTATATGGGATGTACATAGTCATGCATCTGTTAACAATGGGAATACATTCTGGAAATGCGTCAAGAAGTAATTTGTTATTGTATGAACATTATAGAGCATACCTACGCAAATCTAGGTGGTGTAGCCTATTACACACCTAGGGTGGGCTTAGGCTATGTGGTATACCTATTGTTTCTGGGGTAAAACTATAGATCAAGTTAATGTTCTGAATAGTATAGGTATTGTACGTTTCACACAATAATAAATATCTCTGCATCTAAACACAGAAAAATATCAGTTAAAATATAAAATATAATATAAAGGGGTAAAAAATATTACACCGCTATAGTACACTTACCATGAGTGGAACTTGCAGGATGGGAAGTTACTCTGAGAGAGTCAGCAAGTGAGTGATGAGAGACCATGAAGGCTCAGGACCTTCTTATACACCACTGTGGGGTTTATAAATGCTGTACAAGGTGGTAACCCAGGAAATATGGTGGATCATACATAGTCTTATTGGTTAAGAGTTGATAGACTATACTTTATACATACTAGGGATACTTTTTTTTAAAACATACTTTCTGCTTTTTTGAACTGCTTTTTCTGAACTTTTTACTTAGAATTTTCTTCTCTTAAGTCACTATTTGTCAGCCACTAGTCCACTGAAGCCATGTTGAAATTAGACCTTATCCACAAAACCTTACTCAAGGCCTTCCACCATGTAAATCTCTTCTTTTTAATGCCAATGTGTCGTTTATTGTAATACATTTTTATTTAAATATGGACTGTATTTTGATCAGCCTGTGTATATTCAACAGATATGGGAATAGTAACAAAGCTATTTTTAGCCATTTTTATTTTTCTGACCACAAGTAATTTTTCTTTATAGTCTCCATTTGAAGTAGATATTATTGCTATCACTGTTTTGTTTTCAGGCATTACTTTTGCAATTCTTCGTTTGAGTTCTGTGCTCCTAAGATGTTTGTATCATCCTCAGTGGTTAAAAAAAAAAAGCATATACTAAAAAATCTGTTTTACTTTCTGCTCTAGCTTTCTGACCACACAAATCTATACTGCCCTGGCTCTATGTGAGTTGCAGGACCTTTTGGATCGCCACACTCAATCAGCTGTGTTGCTGCGGGATCTAGTCACTCAGTCACCCACTGTGCTCTTCTGGGCGGGACACAGAGCACATGGCCCAGTCAAACATGCTTCACACCAAGTGGCTTTCCATCCCTCCAGCCTTCTCTCGCTTCACTTCCTGAAGATACTTTGGTCCTTCTACACACACACACGGAGAAAGGCCAAGAATCTTGACATTTTTTTGAGGCAAAAAGGTTACATTTGGTCGTCTGTAGAAGATTGTCTTCAGGAAACAACTGAGCCTTTTACAGTGTTTAGATTTCTGTCCTTCGAAAGCTTATACAGTTCTCACATACTTAGAAGTGCTCTATTGACATAATTTAATGTTACTTTTCTAGCAGATGGTCCTTCCTGACAATCTGCACATTCCCACACACTTTCTTGCCCCTTTGTGTGTCAGTTTATATTTGAATTTGCCAAACTGACTTACTACACTCTAAATACTTGTAAGTGGAGAGAGCCACATAAGATTGTGTTAGATATTTTTGTACACACATACACACACACACATGCTACAAAAGTTACATAGTGATAACCAAATGTTATGTGTGATTTTTTTAATTTGCAAGATGAGCCTGCTGTGTCTTTCTGAAGTTGGACACACTGTGTGCTCGATCTAGGGGACACAGAGTCCTTAATTCCTTGAGGCAAATGGAAATGATTAAAATTATGAGATATCATTTCTAAAGATCCCCATTTATATTTGTTACAGATTTTCACATTGCTTATATTATTACTTGTGTTAAAATACACATGATCCTCTTTTAATTATTTTTTTCTTTTCTGTATAATGTGTGTTATGTGGTAACACATTTGTTTATTTTCAAATGCTACTGACTTGCAGCTGCGAAACAGCTGTGGATAAATTAATATTATATTAACAAAAAATTAAAAGAACACTATGCACACTAAGTTTATACTTGATTTAATTTACTCTGTCCACTTTTTTGTTTGTTTGCATTTCCTACAACTGTCTTTTAGCACTATTCTTTGGGACAATCTTGCTTACTAATTCATTATAGAAGAGCACTAGAAACCCCGAGGATTGATTAATCATAAACAAAATAAAAAGAAGAAAATGATGCCAGAGAAGACACCACTCAGTTAGCTCTAAAACCAAGTGAGAAGAAAAGCTGATCTAACACTGTGGGCTCTGAAAATGGGAGCAGGCAGAGTGCGCATTTACTACGTTTCCTCATTTCAATTTCACATTGAAAATTGCGTCATAAAACAAAACAAAAGAATTGGAAGAAGGTTCTAACATAGAAAACATGATTTTTCGGTCTTCGGATACCAAAGGTAATCTTGCCTTTTTATTACAAAAGATTCAAACCTCATAATTTTGACACCAGAAAAGCTGGGAAATTATTTGTTCTGACAGGTGATACAATGTTCCCACGGAACCACACATCCGTCACTGAATACGGCCCTTCATCTTGGCTGAAGAGTGTGCAATATATTTTTCAGCTTAAGGGTAACATACACCAATAGAGATTAGAAAGGAAACCAAACTTACATACTTAGCGAAAGGTAGGAAAAAGGAAATGTCGAAAGCAAACCATAATTACACAGAAAAAACCTAACCTTCATCTTTTTCTGTCTTTGTTTATTTTTCTAGGTTACTTTAGCACACCCACTTCTATGACTTCATTCACTATCTTCATGCTAATGATTACCAAACATTATCTTTTTCCAGGACAAATCTATGTTCTGGGTTCATATTAACCCTAAATATTAATGCATCCACAGAAGTCTCCAGAAACCTGAAAATCAATGTCTAAAACTGAACTCATGATCTTTTATAAAATATTTCTTTTCATAATCACTGACCTCACTAAATGATGCCATGATCCATTCCATTGCTCCTGCTAGAATTATAAAAGCAATTCTGGATTCTTGGAACTCTCCCAACCCCCGCTTCTAGCCAATCAATAAATCATAGTGGTCTGACTTCACAATAACTCTCAGAGGGTGCTGCATCTTTTCTGTGTTCACAATCTTCACTTTCATCTGCATTACCAACATTTTCGTGTTACCCACTGCCATAGCCTCTAACTCCTGTCACATATTCACTTTCCCTTTTCAGGCCAATATCGATTTAGTTGTTAGGTAGATGCATTCTAAATGCTAATCTCTGACCCTTCTCCATTTAGAAGCTCACTGAATTTGGTAGCATCGTGTTACTTTTAACAGTGCTCTGAAATTCTAATACAGGCTACAACTTCTTCCATGATACAGACTCAATCTTCGCCATTCTTATTCCCAATGTTACAGTCACAGTGGAATTGTGAACATTTCCTTATTCACCTTTTATCCTCTTGGAGGACAACACTCAAATATCACGCCCAGTAAGCCCACCAAATCCTTCCTTTTGAGGCCCATATTGTGTATTTTCACAACACCTTAGACTTGTTTTCTGATGACTTGCCACAGTCTTAGTAATGTACATAATGTGTACCCCACTCCCACCTTCTCCTGCACAAAGGATCAAAGAATCAAGGATCATGCCCATCTCTTTCATTCCTGAGACTCTCATGCTTAGCCTTACATCCTAAACAGAGTAGAACTTCACTAAATATTTGTTGAATGAGTGAATGGACAAATGGAACCTGCAGTTACTTACAAATCTACTTTGGAATTTTCTAGTTTAAAACTATAGTTGCCCCCCAAGTTGAGACTTGAGCTTTTGGAAAAAGCAGAAGGAGAATTATATATGGCTAGGAAAAATGAAATATTTCATTTTATTGTTTCACAAATGTTTTTTCAACTTAGCAATGGCCATAGTTGTAGAGCACACAGCTGTGCTGAGGGACCTCTCCAAAGACATGACTGTAATCAGTCTTTATGGCTCAGCCTCTGTGATAGCAAGTGGTCCGTCTCTAGAGCGAATTGTTTATATTTGTTTTATGAATACCATGAAAGTAAAGCCCAGGGCCTCACAAGCTCATGATGTACCACATCACTTCATACAGAGGCAGTAAGAGGCTGTCTTCTTCTCCATAATACTTCCATTTACGATGCACATTTCAGGAAGATATATGTAGGGTTTTCCCATTCATTTGCTGTTATATTTCTCTTCTCTATTTTTTTCCTCTTTTCTTTTGAGATGGAGAACAAGAATAGTAATGGCACTATGTACCAATAATAAAAATAGCTTTTAAAAAAAAGTAGAAATGCTCTATTGCATGAGAACAGATGTTTAAGGCATTCATACCTTCTTTACATTTTATGATATTATATTTATTCATACTTTTCTTGGAAGATTACAGTGATAAGTCGGTTGTCAAACAGCTCCAAGCTCGAACTTTCCACTATTCAAACACCAAAGTACGAAAAAAATCTGCTCAATGTCCACAGCTTTGCTTGACAGTCGAACTGAAAATCCAACTTGAAAAAAACCCTGTACAGGGCAAGAGTGTGTGAGCCAATTATTTGGTTATCCACTATTTCTTTTTTTTTTAATGTTTTACCAAGAACATGTATTGGTACATTCTATACATAATGATTACATTCATCATGGTTATTTTGTACCTGTACCCCCTTTCCCCACCCCTCCCTTCTATTCCCCCTCCCTTCCCTATTCACAGCAGGTTTATTTACATTTTTCCCTTTCTCCTTTCTTTCCTTTTCCCCTTCCTTCTTTTCCCCTTTCTTCCTTTCTAGTTCTCCTCTCTTTTGAATATTATCTTCCTTTTTTATAATATCTATTATACCTCTTTGTCCTTATTTACACTTATAGTTTCTCATATCAGAGAAACAATTTGATGTGTGCTCTTGGGTGTCTGATTTATTTCATTTAAGAGTATGTTCTCAAGGTACATCCATTTACCTACAAATGTCTCTAGTTTATCCTTTTTATGGCATAGTAGTACTCCATTGTGTAGAAAAACTACATCTTCTTTAGTCATTCATTAGTTGTCAGGCATTTAGGTTGTTTCCAAGACTTAGCTATTAGAAATTGTGTTGCTATGAACGTGGTTGTGCATATATTGCTGTGGTATGATGTTTTTAATTCTTCTGGGAAGACACTGTGCAGAGGAGTAGCTGGGTCAAATGGAACCTCTAAAACCTCTAGTTGTACTTTTTTGAAGAATCTCCACACTGATTTCCACAGTGGCTGGAACGATCTACACTCCCACCAACAGTGGAGGAGGGTACCTTTTTCCCCACATCCCCGCCAGCATTTGTTATTGGTTAATTTTTTGATAATCGCTGTTCTTTCTGGAGTGAGATGGATTATTAGCATTGTTTTGATTTCCGTCTCTCTTTTCCACTATTTCTTATGGAAAAAAATATGTTCAGTTCACTAGCATTTTGGTGCTCAAACACGAATTTGGAATAAATTGAGTGTGATAACTGAAGTATCACTGCAACGTTATATAATGTGGAACATTTGCAAATTTAATTGTATCACCCTGTTTTCTGTGGTGAAATGATGGTGAAAAAGTGGGGAAATGCTGATAGTTTGTGGTATTGCTTCACAACCAAAGGAAAAGTTATGGAGTTGTTCTTGGCCCTGGATATAAAATGTCTGTTAGAAATAGGAAAGCAATTCTGGATTCTTCCCACTCCTCCAGTTCCCACTTCTAACCAATCAATAAATCATGGTGATCTGACTTCAAGGTAACACTCAGAGGGGGCTACATGCTTTCTGTGTTTACAGTCTTCACCTTTATCTGCATCACCATCATCTTCATGTCACCCACCGCAATAGCCTCTAACTCCTGGCACACATAAACACTTTCCCTTTTCAGGCCAACATCTAATTAGAAGTTAGGTAGATGCTTTCTAAATGCCAGTCTCTGACTGTTCTTCTTAGAACCTCACTCAATTTAGTTGCCTCCTATTACTTGTAATAGTGCCCAGGTTTTTTTGAGCAATTTCCATAGTGATTGAATCAGTCTACAGTCCCACCAACAGTGGAGAAGGGTCCTTTTTCCCCACAGCCCCTCCAGCCTTTGTTATTGGTCGATTTATTGATAACAGCCTTTCTTTCTGGAGTAAGATGGAATCTCAGTGTTGTTTTAATTTGCATCTCTCAAATGACCAGTGATGTTGAAACTCTAACACATTAATATACCACATATTAATGACAATATAGGGCTAAATTACTTGTGCCCATTCATATAGATAACAATGGTTGCATCCAGGAGACAATAATAAATATTATTGGTAGTGATGAATTCTCAGATTATTATCATTAAAGAATAGAACACAAAAATACAGCTTTTAACATTTTTCCATCTCTCCCATATCCTTGCTTGTTTTTCCTTTTATTTAGTGGAATATTCCTTGTTTGTTCTTGTTTGTTTCCCAGTTACACTTGATAAAGGCATCCCTTCATCATTTTAAGTGGGGCTACCTTCCTGGAAATATATTTGGATGTCTCTTTAGATGTCCCTCTAAAGCCCACATGCTCCTAGGTGGGCCTGTTGGAAAGTGATTGGATCATGGGCATGGGATACTCATCTGTGGATTAGTCTGCCAATGAGTTTATAGCTAAATATGATGTTGGGAACTAAGCCTGATTTGAAGAGGTGGGTCCTGGGGAGCATGTCCTGGAAGAGTCTCTCTGCTTTCTCCCCAAATTCTCTCTGCTTCCACAGTTGTGCCGTGAGCTCTCTTCCCTTGCCATGCTACCCTTTCTTGGTGCCAGCCCACTAAGGACTACAAAGAGGAAGCCACAATAAACCTCTCCTCTTTAGATTTGTGGGTGTTGGCTATTGTGTCTCAGCAATGAGAAAGTAACAAAGTCAAAATACTGATTTGCTTTATTTGTTGCTGAAATTAATGTTTATTCTGTTGTCTTGGAGACTGGTTTTGTAAACTTCTATTAATCCAAATCAAATCTTATATGTCTGTGTGTGTGTGTGTGTGTGTATGTGTGTGTGTTTAGCCTGCTATTTGTAATAATTATGTGGAGAGGACTGGGTGGTTTTCTTCAGTTAGGATGGAAAGGTTATTTCTATGTTTTACTGTCTTTCTCAGTCATTTTTTTCACTTTAGTATTTTTAGGCTATGTCACCAAATATATATGTACAAACTTGTATCATTGTGTTTCCTTTACAGGTTCAATCTTTTGATTTTAAGAAATGACCATCTTGGTTAATAATCTTTATTCTGAAATCCACTTTATCTGATATTAAAATAAACACATTGCCTGTTTGATGGTTATACTTTTTCCTCTTGATTAGATTTTGTGTGGCATGTTTCTATTTTTGTTTTGTTTTCAATTTATTTGCTTCTGGCTACTTAAAGTATATATGTTACAAAAAAAATTTTTAACAAGGTTGTTGGTTTTCCTTCTAGATGCAACCTGACGATCTTTACTTAAGTTGCAATATTTAGTCCTTTTACACATTTATTCTTTATCCATTGCTGCATAGCTAATTACCACAATTTTGCAGAGTAAAGCAACCAACATTTGTTACCTGCGTACGAGGAATTTGTGTGTGGCTCCGTTGGATCTTGCAAGACTGACATAAAGAAGGGTTACTTTCTGACCTGGAGGTTCACGAGGGAAAGAATCTGCTTCCAGGCTCCCTCAGATTGTTTTCAGAATTTGTTTCATGAAGTTGTAGGGCTGACGGTTGTGGGCCTTCGCTGGTCCTTCATAAAGGCTGTGAGGAGAAAAATGTAAGGACATCAAGTGAAAAAATACAAAAACATAGAACGATTCTAAGTAGAAATTATAAATATATGAATCGCAATTATAAATAGTTTTCCTGACCAAATAGAAAAGACAAGACTGTAGTTAAACTAACTCCTCTTCATTCCAGTATGACAAAGAGAAAATAATAAGCATGTCTTATGTTCAGTGAAAGAGATATAACTTAATTTGGGTAAGCGAAACAAAAGAGATATTAGCTGGACTTTAAAAGTGAAGTTCCATCTAACTTTTTCAAACGATACCTAAGAAGATTTCATTTTTTGCTAACTATACATTGAATAAAATTTTTGTAATGATGAAGTCAAATATTTATTGATCATTTACTATTTGGAAGGTGAGACAATTTGAACTGTTTATGATTTAACTCAATTATCACAATAAGAATGTGTCTGAGATGAGTGCTTATCATTATCTTTATTTTGTGCCTGAGGAAAATTAAAATTAGTTAATTTGTCCAAAATCAAATAGCTGGAAAATGAAACTGGATATTAATGACTTCAGTATTATTCCAGAGTCTACTTTTTTTTTTTTGAGGGGTGGGTGCTGAGGATCAAACTCAGGGCCTTGTGCTTGCTAGGTAAATGCTCTACCACTTGAGCTAAATCCTCAACCCCCTACTTTTTAAAAATATATATGATGTCTGAAATAAATAACCTATTATGAGACAAGGATATGAGGATATATAATCCATAAAAGAAAGGAGGAAATACAGAAAGAGTAGGGAGGAAAGTAAAGAAAAAAAGAAAAAAGGAAGGAAGGAGAGAAAGAAAGAAAGAAAGAGAGAGAGAGAGAAAGAGAGAAAGAAAGAAAAAAGAAAGGAAGAAAGAAAAAGGGAAGGAAGGAAGAAGGGAGGGAAAGGGAAGAAAGAAAATAAAACAAAGAGGCAGTATAGAAAGATGTACAAAAGATGCATCTATTGAAATGATCAGAAATAGACTTTAAAATAACCCCTGCAAAAGCTGGGTAACAAGAGTGTCCAAAGAAGACTTAGAGCAGAATGAAGTAACTAATAATAATGAACCAAATGTGAATTCTAAAAACCCTAACACAGAGATCAACAATTCAATCAGCGTGCTTAGAAACAGATTGCATCCAGCAGAGGAAAGAATCAGTAGACTTAAAGATAGCACAAATGATCCAATCTGAAATGCACTGAGAAAAAAAAAATAGAAGACCAAAATATAGAACAGTCTGAGGTTTGCAAATGTATATTTTTCACCAAGTTGGAAAACATTTTGGCCATTATTTCTTCAAATATTTTTTCTGTGTTGCTCTATTTCTCTTCTGCTTCTGGGATATAAATTACATATATCTTCTGTTTCCAACCTATTATTTTATGCTTTTACATTCTTGAATATATTCATAACTTTCACAAAAGCCATTTTACAGTCTCCATCTGCAAATTTCATTATCTGTATTGAGTTTATTTTTGTGGGTTTTATATTTTATAATGTTCAAATGCAGTCTTAAGCGGAAAGCAATGTTTCATTAAGTATGATATTAGCTGTCACTTTTTAGTAGATTCTCAAGTTGAGGTAATTTTCCTCTATTCCCAGTTTTCTAAGAGTCTTTACTTGAATAGGTATCAGAACTTGTCAGATACTTTTCCTGAACCTAGTGAAATGATTATGTAAAGTTTATTTTTTGGTCTGTTGATAAGATGAATCTTAGTAATTGCTCTTTGATTATTGAACTAGACTTGATTACCCAGAATAAATCCCATTTGACTGGACTGTATAATTCTTTTTACACATTATTGGATTTTATTTGTTAATATTTTGTTGATAATTTTTCATATGTTATTAATTAAAAGTTATTAACTTTTCAAATTATCTAATCTTTGTTGCATTTCGTAATTTGTATCTTTCCATGACACAGTCCATATCAAATTAAATTATCCAATTTGTGATCATTAGTAGTGACCTTTCATTTGTGATATTATAAATAAATGTCTTCTTACTTTTCTCTTAATTATTCTAGCCATATACATAGTAGTTTTATTAATACTACCAGAGAAGTAGTTTTTGTTTTTTGGATTTTTGCTACTGATTTCCTGTTTCATATTTCATTGATTCCTGCACTAGTTCTGATTATTTAGTTTTCTCAGCTTGTTTCATGCTTACATTGATCTTCAGTCTCAGTTTTCTAATGTGGACACCAAAATTTTGGTTTAGGTCTTTTTCTTTTTTTATATATATGTTCAATGCTATAACTTTCCATCTGCTTGCAATGTTAAGTTATATAATTTGGAAGTATGTCATATCTATTTGATCTAATCCATACACTGAAGATTTCCAAATTGAAGCTTTCTCTTTGTATGTATTGTGCCCATGACTTGTTAAAATCCATAGCCCCAACAGTTCTCACACAGGATTATAAAATCTTAGCGAAATAAGGTCCAATCCCTCATATAAATATTTTCTAGTGATTAAACCAATACCAAGTGCAGTAAACTCACTTGCAGTGACTATTCAGCAGCTCCTCTGCTGACAGCCATTTCTGTACAGGGTGCTTGACCCATATGCATCCAGTAGCTCTAAAGTTTGGTTTGGAACCCAGTCCAGCCTCACACTACTCAGAAACTGTGTAGCTAGGTTTAAAAATCTGAAGCACCCAGATAATTACAAAAAGTAGCCAAGTCTGTGATAAAATTTCTTTAACTAATCATTCTGAAACCAGCCCATCAGAGTAAGAAATGAAACATTCAAGTATGTGAAATGGCACAGTTACCTAATAATTACAGTGAGGATTTTTAAAACCTTATTTATCTTCTGGAATATATACTTCTGCACACATACCAACTAAAGTCCTAACTTTGTCCTGTAAGTGAGACTCCTAAAAGGATCTGTCGTGTGCAGGGGCTCTCAGACCCATGTGAAGGCACAGTCAAGAAGAAAAGGAGCTTGGAGCCCTGAAGGGAACAGAACAGTAGATACCAAGGAGGCTGGAAAGCAGAAGGAAATATTGAATGAGATTTTCTTCTAACGGAACAAAGAAGAAAGTTTGTGTTACTTTTAATTATCATTGGTACAGTAACTTGGTAATGCACAAGATGATGAAACAATTTTGCAAACTGTGATATTTAAATAAACATTGTACAATTTTCTGAAGTATTTCTGTCAACAAGCAAAAATTTTATTTGATTAAAATATATTGCATCATATTGATCTAATTTAAAAATGCCTTATCAGGAAGGATTTTATTTCTTATTTCACTGATGGGAAAATTCTTCTGAAATATATAACACATATCTTTTATTCTAACGCAGTAAAACAATTTAATAAAAGGAAATGAAATGTCTCCAAAAGTTAGCAATTTGCATTCTAATTCTCTGGTAGAGATTAAGCCACCATCCTAAGCAAACAGTCGATATAGAGTTTATGTGGATTATTTCAGTCACTTACGACTTTAAAGAGAAAAGAGAATCAGCAGTTATAAAGATGGTTTTAAAAACATGGCAGTGATAAGAATGATAAGACCACTGGTGTTCTAAATGCATTCATAATTCTTCCTTTCATGGGACTATTTTCATAATAGAGAAGCAGTTAAACAGGATTCAAAAGGTTTGAGAAATAAATGTATGGTATGAAATAAGATCCTCTGAAATGTAGTCAGCCAGTGTAATGTAAGTATAAAATTAATGCTGTGGAAACACAAATTGTTACGTTAAAACTGGGCACTTGATTTCAATCTTGCTTTTGTCTTCTATGAAGTGAAACTTCAGCAAATACAACAAAAATGCAACTTAAGGGAGTTTGAGTCCTCCCTTTCTACGTGGATTTGGCAAGGAAACTTCATTTCCCTGGATAACTATCCTCTCTCTATAAAATGAGGACAGTAATAAATTATTTGCGAGGATTATCAAAGACGGTTCCTATGCACCATCAAACATTAGACCTGGTTCAGTGTAAGTGATGAAAAATGTTATCACTGTTCATCATTGATGTTATCATTTCTTTACACACGTGGCAAAGGAGCAAGAACAACGGGGTTAGAAGCGGACACAATTAGGTCGAAATCCTTCTGTGACTCATTTACTTCGTGGTCTCGTGAACATTTGTTAATTTCTACGAGTATCTGTTACCTCAATATGATGGACTAATGATGCCCACTCATTCTATGGGGTGAGTTTTCAACATCTGGGGTAGCAATCTCTGCTAGTGACAGCCTGGATCCCTGGAAAGCTCAATGCACTATAAGAGGCAAAGGGATGGAAAGAAGCGCCGGCTCCTCATCCTACCGTCCAGCCTGGGAGCTTCCACACTCTTTGTCAGCAGTAAAGGACAAAAAAGGCAGCGAGGGAGAAGCATATAATCCACGCACTGCCCTCCCTGACTTACAAGAGCAGCAAAAAAGGGAATCTTCAGCATCGCTCAAGCCTCAGTTTTCACAGTGCAATGATAAAAGCAGAGAGGATACAGGAAGTCCTTTTGGATTCCCAGATGCCTGGCTTGTCCACACAGGTCTCAACTATGTCAGTGGGAAAGACCAGGTTTGTATACATTGCCCACACTTTACACATACCTGGAAATCCCTTCGTCTCTTTGGTGCCGCAATATACGGGTCACATGACTCTGTCTCTTTTTCCTGTATCCAATTCCAATCACATTGTCTGACATGTGTTTTGCTTCACTTTCACAGTTATTACTGTCTTAACTAACTTTTTAGTATATTTATTCCCACCTAAAAGGCACAACATCGAAAATATTTTCCTTAATCCAAACTACGTAAGACATTTTTAACAAGATACATTTCTTACACATGAGTAGACCTAACATTAAGAAATTTTAATTGTAAAAAAAAAAGAAATTTTAATTGTAATACAGCAAAATTCTTACTAGTGTTGTCCCTAAAGATAATTTAGTGAAAGAAATGAGTTATCTAGAGCAGTTGTGCTATCACATGTAGTGGTAGCCATGAGCAAGAAATAAATTAGCCAAATAAATGTAAAGCATCACTTCTTTATCTATGCAGAAATTAACCCAGAATCTTCACTGTAAATTCATCCCACAAATAATGTTCCTTACATGCATATGCAAAATTACAGGAATAAAATTCATTGAAAATTTGTTGGTAAGAGTAAACTACTCAAATATTTCCAAAGCGCTATATATCCACCAATAGATTGAATGCTATGTATTATTAAGTAAAAATATCTTTATGTACACATAGATGCATGCCAAGATTATTTTAAACATTTTTAACAAAGAAAAACAAGGTGTCAGTCATTGCAGAGAAAGTAGACTGGGTTAAAGGCATTTACTTTGCTTAAAAATAAATCCTAAAAATTAATAAAGTGGTTGAGGAACCAAGGCCAGAGTACATTGTGTTTCACTATTTTGGTGAATTCTGAATTTTTGCTTTGTGGAAAAGCTTATTTCCTGAAGAAATTCACATAACCCATCATAAATAGAACCAGGATTCTTATCAAAAGAAGTTCCCAAAATAGCAGCACCACTCGTCCATAAGGGAACTTTGAGTAGCGAGTGGTTATTATATTTTCTTACAAAGACATCAAGAGAAATGTTTAACCAAAGAAGTACTCATCAATAAGCCTCCTACTCCTCTTAGAATCTTCTAGCTCTTCTTTAAAAAAAAAAAACTTGTGTCAACTAAAGTTAGCAATTTACTTATGGCCTATGAAATAATTATGCTGCAATCTTTGGAATAAGGAAAATTAAGTGAAAGAATAAGAAAGTGCCCATCAAGAATGGAAAACAGTTTTGATATAATTATCAAGATGGCTCAATTTGAGGTCATTGGCTTGTACTACTGCCAACAGGATTCTTTAGTATGCTGAGAAATAAACTTGGGAAAATTGAAGTAAATTAAAAGTGCTTAGGAAGTTATCACAGTGTCTTTAATTAAAATCACATCAGAATTGAAAAGTATCTTCAGAGAATTTTGCACTTTATTGGTTCTACTAGGGAGATTTGAAAAACAAAAAACTTTTTTTTTTTTTTTTTAACGAGGCAGGATGATAAGTGGTTGGGAGTGTGGTCTCTGCCATCAGGCTTAATGAGTTCAAACCCCGGTGTGGCTACTTCTTTCTATAGGACTTTGGACAGTTTCTTAAGTGGTCTGATGCCATTTCCTCATCTGCCATATTTATATAATGACAGTAGATTCCTTGCAGAGTTGGTATTAGACTCCAGTAATTAAGTTATCTAATGTTACTTATAATCATGCTTATAAGACAGTGTTTTATAAGCAGTGATTATCAAAGGACTGGTATTGTTATTCCTATGTACCAATACAATACTTACTGAACTGTCATGTGTATATCACTCTAACATGCAGGCATTGTGTTTTATTCTGACTCTATGACTTACAGGGGACGTTGTGTTGGACGTGGCACTTTGTCTTTCCTAGGGTGACTAAGTCTGAATCCTTGACTGAAAAGTAGGATTAACTCCCTTGGTAGATTTGCAAATTGAATGCAATTTTATGAAAAAGTAAATGACTATCTTGAAATACTGTGTGTATAGAAAAATAGTAGTGATTTTAAGAGAAAGTGTAATAGTTAAAATGAAAGTACATAAATATAGGATGAAAGGAAAGCATAAAAAAGCATAATAACAGAAAAAAGGATATTTCGTGTCATTGGGTCAGCATTTAGTTCTATTCTGAAAATTTTTCAAAACTTTCATATGCTTTATGTTTTGAGCAACTGAATAATTGGTATTGTGCCATACATAATCTTTTGAGAACTTCTTTTACACTTAGCATGACATTTTTTGAGATTTATTTAACCTGATATTTGCAAGACTACATCGCTCATTTCAAATTGCAAATAAAATCCCATTATATTAAAAAAACTCACTTTGTTCCTCATATTGTTAAGGGATAAATTTTATTTCGCTATGACAAATTGTGCTGTAATGGATACGTTCATAGAAGTATTGTTACCATTTGTGTAAAAACTTATCGTGAGCACTTGGATTCCAGGGCATATGCATGTATACTTTGCAGTTTTGCCAAATTGGTCTTTGAAGTAGTCATCTATCTTATTGAGAACAGAAAGCAGGAATATTGTAAAGCTCTGTTTTTTCCATATGTTTTTCCTTAAGTGAAAGGTCACTGCTGGGGCGTAGAGCGGTACATTACACTCAGCCTAATGGTCGCTTGAATTTTGGCAAAATTCTCCTTTAGATTTACTTTCTGAAAATAGCTTTGCTGGCAAAAACTCAAGCCCAATGCTCAGCTTCCACATCTTTCAAAACTCTTACTGTACTGGCATTTTACTAAGATTGAATTAACAATACTAGTTATAAATTCCCTGAACTCATAGCCTACTATTTTAAGCTGGCATTGTTCAAAATTTCTGGTCTCTATCTATCTGTATATCTATCTATCTATCTGGTCTTTCTGTATCTTTATAGCTGTTTTTGTTTGATATTATAAATTAAAACCAAGTTTTAAAAATATGTATTTATCAATTCATTCTTAAATAGAACTAATAAACTATATGCTAACAGAAGCAGCATACTTTTTTAGTTTAAAATATATGTTTTAAATTTTATTTTAGTGGTACATTCATCATAGAGAATTTGTATCTGTACATGGTATATCTTCTGCTTTTTTCCCATTCCCCTCCCCTCCCTTCAATCCCTCCTCCCTCCTTATTTCAAAAGCTTTGTTTCCATTTTTTCCTCTATTCTTTTTTTTCTGCCCTCTGTTCCCTCCCCTCCCCTTCCCTGTTCCCCTTCCTATTTGAACAATTTCTTCCCTTTCCCAATAGAATACATTTTAGTCCTTATTTACACTTTCAGTAGCATACGTTCATGAAAAAAAATTTGAACAAAAATTTAAGAAGGGCATGATTTTCATTCTCTGCATTTGGATTTAGTGTCTGTTTTAGAGAGTTTCACTCCCATATCTGCTTCTGAATCCAATTTTCTGTGCTATGTTTTTTATGCTGAAGTGTATGAAGGAAAAATCCAGCTTCACAAAAGATACACAGCTGGGAAATTTTAATAATCTTTACAGGTAATTGTAGAGATTCTCTTTGATACTATATCAAAGCTCAACAATTGGTTATTTTTTAAAGTTTGTTTCAAGACCGAGAGTGAAACCTTATCATAAACTACAGTACAGTCTGTTACAACAAAACCTATTGTTCCATCTTGTGCTGAGAAGGGATCTCCAGCCCACTCGGGGTTTTGTAGCGTGATGGTACAGGGGTGAACTAGCATGCCAGGCTGAAGCCGCTACCTCTAGACCGGCCGATTAACTGTGCTCACCCAGGTTGATGATCACCTGCTTCCCTCCCAGGAGTCTGGAATTTCAGTAGTGCCCACCTGATCTGTCTCCCTCCAGTAAACACCCTGGGCTCTAATTTTCAACTGTGTTTCCTGGGCGGAAACCCCACAGGTGTTTTGCTGTGTTTCACGGCTGGAGCAAGAGGTGGATCCTGGGTGAACACTCCTGGAAGAAAAAGAATGTCTCAAACCTTGACCAGATTCATTCACATTTCACGTGATGTCTGTGTGGTGTGCGTGCGTGCATGTGTGTGTGTGTGATTTGTTGATTGTTGTAATAAACTATGGCCTGCTTCTGAGGCCTACGAATCCTCAAAAAGTGATGCCTTCGTCATTTGGAAATACTGTTTTAGTGAGATATGTGGATTTTCCCAAAGTCTGCATATTTTATCAAATGATTCAAAAATCATCATTGTTAATGAATCTATCACTCTTTAAGGCATCACATTCATCATGGCCAATAAACATAAGGTTTACTTGAAAACTTATGTCTTCTTTTGGCAACAAATACTATTAGGTTTTTTTTTTTTTTTCCGTCAGTTTCCTTTGGTTCATTTTCTACAGAATGTCTGCTGACTATCCAGGGAATAACTTGTTTGTCTCTCAGTTATTTTCCAAGTAAAAATCATGTTCTATGAAAGAGGAGTTAGTTATGACTGCAACTCAACCAATCACAATAGCTCTTTCTTGAAATAGCCATTGAGCTGGGTGCCACGGCACATTCCTAACTTCCAGCTACTCAGGAGGCTGAGGCAGGAGAATCCCTTGAGCCCTGGAGTTCCAGGCCAGCCTGGGCAACATAGTAAAACTTTAGTCTCAACAATAAACAAATAAACAAAATGAAAAATACAAAACAAGAAACTAACCATCATACTTGAGTTTATAGCGGGATGCTTTAGTTTTAGATCTCATTTCATCCTCTGAGTACTCAAATGATGTGTATTTTTTTCCTAATGTTCCAGACTAAAGTTAACATTTTCAAGGTGTCATCAAGGTCATTCTTTAGTTAAATGGGCATTTTAAAAAAGTGCCTGGTGCTTGGTAGCGAGGTACTGAAAACATTTATAACTTCTAGAAAAGGTCTATTGTATTTTAAAAATCCAAACAAATATCACACAAAAGCATTAATGAGCTACTTAGAACATGCCGAGGGGTTTTTAGAGGAGATTGAGCATGGAAATTCTGTACATACAGTGTATAGCACTTTACTGGGAAAAAAATCTCGACGCTGCCTGTCTTTTCTCCCCCTTCTCAGTCACTCAGTCAGCGCTGCTATTTTTCTATCCTCCCGTGATTTGCTTTTTCTTTATAATATCTTGCTCCTCATTTTCCCTCTGTTGTTTACAGAGATCAACTGAGCTCTATTCCCATCTCTCGCGGGCAGGTTTTCACACCTGACCACCACTTATTATGACATGAATCAGAAGCCACAGCCTTGAGGAAAACATTCTATGAATTTTAAAAAATAAAAGATTGTCCGATCAAAAAACAGCACGGTTCTTCCAACCCACGAGCATGGGATGTCTTTCCATTGTCTGAGATCTCTTTCAATTTCCTTTTTTAGAGTACTGTGGTTTTCAATGAAAAGATCTTTTACTTGTTTTGTTAGATAGATTCCTAAGTATTTCATTTTTTTCGATGCAATTGTGAACGGAATAACTTCTGTTATTTCTTTCTCAGTGAGTTTGTTATTAGTATATAGGAATGCTATTGACTTTTGGGTGTTAACTTTGTACCCAGCTATGCAACTGAATTTAGTTATTAAATCTAGA